>JZSA01002617.1:0-21232 GCA_000956155.1 Cotesia vestalis | reverse complement strand
CCTATTCTAAAGCCTGTTTGTCAACTTTTTTTATTCTTATAAAAATTTCGTATCCCTCTTAATTTTTGAAACAAAAATCTTTAAGAATTCACTTTTTTGAAATTGAAGTCGGTTTTTTCTCATTATCGGGAATTGATTAATTTCTCACCCTCTTTATCGAATCCTTTGACACTATAGAAAAACGAGCTCATCTTGAATACAACAAAGGCAGAAAAATAAAAGCTTATTTGGTTTTTTTTTTTAAATTCAGTGCTACACTTAATTAAAGAAAAGCTAAGATTTCGAAAGTTAGCATCCCCTTGCATAGAAGTCCTTAAGACTATAGTTTTGCTCTCGGAAAGCAACTTTTGTTTCCTTCCTCTCAAACTTATTGGCCTTTCTCTTACTCTTTATCCTCATCCTCATCCTGTTTATTCGAGTTGACTGTGAGAACATTTTCAGTGGATATTCAAATCTCAGCAAGCCAGTACTGAACTTTCGCCATAAGCCAAAGCAAATTCGCGTTATTTCGGTGCTGTGGGCGAGGTAATGAGAGAGCACTTTAGATGAGTATTCATTCAATATAATACACCTCCTATATTATATTATATTAATGCTTACAATCCTAACCATTTGGATAATTTTAATATCTATTTAATTACCATAATAATAATAACAATAATAATATGCTTCAAGGAAACAAAATGTAGTTTGTTACGGCTTGCAGTAAAATTTTTTATAATTTTTCGACACTTTGTACTTAAACAAGAATAAAAGCGCAGGTAATGCTAGTTTTTCTCCGGTTAAACAAAAGACTCTTTTCCACTTGAGAAGCCTCGAGTTTCCCATAGACGGAGCCCAGTATATATTTTTTTATTATTATTTTTCATATTTTTTTATTTAACACTTTATTTCTTTATTCGAGCTTAATTTTCTTCCTACAATTTTTCCTCAGCTTTCACCTCACGCTTGTCAATTTATAATTTTATGACTGTTATTTCGAGGTAACGAACCTTTTTATAGCTAATCAAATTGTTTTATATTAAAAAAAAAAAAGTATTAAAACTCCTAATATAAATTTCACACTGGATAACGGTTATCAAATGACATGTTCCATACAATTTATATTTTACAACAACCGGCTTCTATCTATAAATAATTTAAATTCTTCAAAACATTTACAATACACATTACATGTTAATTTATAAAATACTCATAAAGTTAATAAAAAAAATACTTGCTGTTAAAATAAATAAAATATAATAATATAATATACTCACATTCCCTACACCTCGATTATTATCTCAAGATATTTTACATTGAGTACCTCCCGGATCCTTATCTCCTGCGTGAAACTCGACGCAATAATCTCACAGTACATCTCGATTTCGAGGATGATGAGACAGACAAATTTATCGTCTATACCTCCAGTCAAATCTTTACACATCTCATTTTCTTGTTTAACTACTATTTATTTTCCATGTATAAATGTATAAATTTATTCCCCCAGGTTACAAGTCGTCCCCAGTGTCACAGATGCATTTATTTACATAATTATATTTAATGATTTATGTATTAAATTTTTCCAAACGAAAATTTAGTATCCAAAATTTTGACTTCAGTAGACTAAAATACAAAATTACAAAAATAGAAAAAATTCATCGTAGGTAAATTGGCCATAGAAAAAAAAGTTTTCTTTGTTAGGTATGAAAAAAATCGCGTTTTTGACCATTTAACCCCACCTAACTTCCAAATAATATATAAAATATGTTCTCTATATTTTTTTTCCTGTACTTTACACTTCTCTCTACAATATTCCGAGGTAAACTAAAAAATCTACTGAAACCAACATTTTTCGTAAGCTTTAAAAAATTAAAATTCATGATTTTCGACTTTAACGCCAACAATAAGAAGTCAAAAAATTTTTTTTTCCGACAATATTTTTTAGAAATAATATTTGAAGCCAAATTTTAGAAAAAAAAATAAAAAAAAAACAATAAATAAAATTCCCTTATTGAATCACGTAACCGATACAAACGCAATAAAAAGCTGGAAAACACTGGTAATGCGATAAGAGGGTGTTCCGGGTCGCGAAGCGACAGCATAACATCCGATAGAAAAAAGCTAGCAAGAAAAGATCACAACTCGGAACTTATGTCGCGGTTCGTTACGCTCGCGATCAATCATCATCGACCCTTTAACATTTTAGTTGTCGCCCCTTTTTTGCGCCTTTTCTCGTTATTATTTATTTTATAGATTTATTTTCTACTATATAGCAATAAATACTGTTACATTAATTAATAATTAATATTTTTTAACAGGTCGCAATAAATTACCAATATTTATTTTTAAAAATTGACAAATTTGATATGGCAATAAATAAAAAGTGTAAACGTTGAGTCAAATAAACATTAATCACATTGGGTAAACGAGTCGAGTGGAAGTCGTTTGGACGTATATTGGCAAACGAGACGCATTAATTGCGACTATCGCGGACCAAGTTAAATATATGTATTCGGTATATGTGTTTGTGTGGATTAAAGAGAGAGAAGTAAAGGTAAAAGCAGCCCCTGGAGGATGTAAACGTGCCTAATGACAACGCGTGTGCACAAGTAATACGAGAGAGTCCGCTCATCTGTGTTCTGCGTCAGAAACTCAATGAGCCTCAGGCAAAGGTTTATGTACTCCATACATTTTGTTGATACTGTATATTATATATATGTGTGTGTGTCTGTGGAAAAGGGACACAAAATTCTGAATTAACACGTGTTGGGTTACGAGAACGCGACATGTTATGCTATGATTAATCGAATGGTGTACATCGTCGTGATTAATAATTAAGAACTGGATTCTTACGCTGATTATTAATAGGGCCACTGATGTCAATACAGAGAAAGGACGAACAAAAAACTGGAGTCATTGAATATATATTTGAGACGATTTTGTGTTTGCAGCAATTGGTCATGATCAAAAATTTTTTAAAATAAACAAACGATGGAGGAAATAGAATTGTAATTTAATAGAAATATTCTAAACAAGAGGAAAAAGAAAAAATGAGTACAAGTATCGAATAATTTAAAAGGGTGGATTTAAAAATGTAAATTTATAACCTTTTTATTATCAAACAGTATCTCTACTCTCATCACTGGAGTAATATTCTATTCGGATGGAGGACTTCTAAGAGTGCGGAGTGTCAGAGCGTGATAGTGGCAGAATAATTGCATTCCAGTAGATGTATCGATCTTTAGATATACTATTTCACCGTTCTCGCCCTTTTGTTCACCCTTCTCCCTTCCTTTATCATTCTATATATGTATATAGAAAGGATACCTACGTCCATTACCTTTCCAATTCAATTACTCGAGCTTCAATCACGACAAACCGTCTCTCTGTGCACTCTTATTCAAGTTATAAGTTATAGTTTTTTTTTTTCTACCATTTACTTGCTTACTTTCTGTTTCTGATTTCGTTTCGATAATTTGTTTTACATCACTTACATTTCACAGTTTTTTACTGGTAAAATTAATAACTAATTTATGGTCTATTTCTGGGTGAAAGGAGGTTAGATTCATACCAATAAAAATTTTTGACTTTAAAAATATTTCAGCCATGTCTAAAGTCAAAAAACGTAATTTTTTTACATAATATCTCAAATAAAAATATTTAGACCAATTTTTTTTCTCAAGAATCCTTACACTGTCCAAGTACAACATATAAAGTATAATTAAAAAAATATATTAATAATATTTCACTTGTTCGTTCTGAGATAGAAGGGGTACAATGGATAAAAATGCAGTTTTTTTCATACTTGACAAAGAAAACTTTTTTTCTGTGGTCGGTTTATTCACTTAAAAATTTTTTTCAAATTTTAGGATCAATTTATCAACTTTTTTAACACTTATAATTTTATCATATCTTTCATAAGTTTCCGAGAAAAAAAAAATATAAAATTCATATCGTATTAACATTTATAAATTTCGTCATACTTTTGTAGTTAATTATACAAGAGGATTATAGATATAATGTCGAAACAGGAAATGAAATGAAATTATTAATTTAAACAAATGCTAAAAGCTTTTTTAATTACCAAAGTTGGATTCATTATAGTACTATATATTAATTAATTATGAAGATTGATGAATTAATAATACGAACAACTGATAAAATTACATAATTATGTTGAGATTTTCACTTTAATTAGTATTAATGTACATTATTAATATATCCGACATTAATCCATAAATTTCCAGAGTAGCTTATTGTCCATTTGATATTTAATTAAATTATCAAGTATCGAGTTTACGGAAAGCGGGACGATAATTTCGTAGAAGATATTTATATATTTGTCACTTCTGGGAATTCTATGAATGAACTTATAATATAACTGCATTAAAAATAGGACCGTTCAAAATAGTACCGGTCTATAAGATAATTTATTTTACTACTATTTTTAAATTTATCACGATCGATTTTGACCATTAACCTCTACTTATACTTTATGTAAAATACCAAGAAAATAATGTGACCCAAAAAACATCGGAAAAAATTTCTCTCTCAAAAAAAAAACGCCAATTTTCCAGTAGACTAAAACAGTTAAAGTTATCATCTTCAATTTTCTTACCGGTGAGTACAGGACGAGGATTTTTATGTCTTTCGCAGCAGGTAATCACACCGCGGGACTCTTTACGAGGCTCATTTATTATCTTATCCCTATATACACCCATACAAAAAAAATTTAAAATCGCGATGTGCTCTCGGCTGTAGATATTAAATATTATGAGACTACTGGACAATTAATCACGCGTTTATTGCACGAATTAGCGTAAATGTGACTAGTTATCTTCACAATTTACAATTGTTATTCTGTTAACACACAGATTATTCCTTTTATTCTATTTTTAATCAATAATCAATTGTAATTAAAACAATGCAACTGAATAATTAACCAGCATGGACATAATTAATTAGCCGAGAACAATGAAAGTGGTAATTACGTTAAGTGAAGGCGGAATAATAAGATTTTTTTTTATTCTCTCTACCTGGTTTTACTTAACCTAACGATATTAAAATTCATTTAATGCATAAATAAACCAACACCATGAATTTTACTCCCTCAAAAAAGACATTTTTTAGAAAAAAAAATTTTTAAGCCTCCTGAAAAAATACTCACTCACATTATTTATCTTAATTACTCTACTAGTAATCGAGTACTATCGGTAGAGTACTGATAAAAAAATATTACAATATCTATCGAGCTATTATCTCAAAAATATGAGGGGCAAAACAGTGAAAAACGCAGTTTTTTTTGTACTTAACAAAGAAAACTTTTTTTCCATGGCCAATTTACCCAATTAAAATTTTTTTCTTTTTTTCAGGGCCAATTTGCCAACTTTTTTTATTCTTGTTACTTTTTGGTATCTCATATAGTTTTTTAATAATTTGGAATTGTTTTTTTTTTTTTTTTTTTCCGATTGTAATTACGATACGTACGATAGATTGACAAAAATTGTAACTACTTTTTCACAGAGCAACATTTATCAAAACTAATTTGTCCCCAGAGAAAAAAACAATATTTAACAATAAAGAATGTTGTTTTAAAAATTTAAAATCGACTATTTTTCAACCTAGTAACACATAGGGTTAAGTGTGAATTATATATATATATCAATAAATACGGGTGGTCTGTACTGGCGTCAGTTGGGCGCATTTATTGTTAAAATGATACGTGTGTATATCTGCGTGTGATTGTCTCGCAAATCGATAATAATAGTGCTGTAGCGTAGTGACTAGTAGTATAGTGTACCTTCTGCAGTTTGTATATTGTTGTGCATATATTTATGCACCACATATGTTATGCTCCTGAAAAAGGGATAATATATATAACGAGGTACGAAATTTTGCCGGGTATAATATGTTGTATCCGACAATAGGCATCCATAGCGAATCATTGACTCGCGAATTCGACCGTGTTATAAGTACACCATGAAATTTGAATTTCAGATATTCGATCGATGTAATCCATTGTGTATCGTGGATATTTTGGCATTAAAAATTTTTTAGGTATTGTATTGAATTTAAAAAGTTAAATCGAGACATCGCGGATTATTTGCTCGTTTAAATGCAGCCAAGGTAACGCTCGGAAATTAAGAACCAGCATCGTGGGTTGAATAATATATATATTTTTACTAGTGGAATTTTTATTGGATTTTATCTTTTATTGACGTTGCTGCTTTAATTAGACATTGCTTTGTCAATATTTTGGTGATTTATTTATTATTTATCGGTCTTTAAAAGCCAGAATTTTCAATATTATTAATTCCATTATTAATATTATTATTATTAAAGTGACTCGATACCCGCAGAGACGTGATGGCGCGAATCCCGTCGGACTTGAAACGACGAATTCACTCCTTATTTTTGCTACTATCACTTATACTTTATTTTATTTCTTCCATTTGTTACCTCCTGCTGTTTTTACTTCACCTCCGTATCCATATATAAATATATAATATATACATATGTATAGAGTCAGCTTTCGATTTATATAATAAAAACTCCGGATTTATTGCAATAAAACACTTCTGTATACATTTTAATAAAGCGAGATTTTTTAATATTTAAAAAAATTTTCCACTTTTCAAAAAAAAAACAAATTTGGAGATAAATTATTTTTGTTCCAACAATTTATTACCGTTTCTAGGTTATGTAATTTAATAATCAATATATATATTCTATAATTCGAATTGCCAGTATTACTATCGAGTTCATCAGACTACCTTTCAAAGCTCTGATTCAATTTCATTCGTATCAGATTACTGAACGTATTGATTATTTTTTTTTCAATAACATCATTTGTACCATTAAATAATAATCAATATTACTAATCATACTTACCACTTGATTAAGAATTTTTTTCTAAATATTATTACCGAAAAAAAATCATCAGAATTTGAGTCACTCAAAATAGGCTATGGCGAAGAGCAAAAGTGTTGAAAGTCTAGATTAAGAAGGATAGGGTTCAATTCTTGTTAAGATTCTTTTTTTTTTTTTTTTTTTTTTTTTTTACAGGAATATCTAATTAAATTTTAAAAATAAGCTGTTTGTAAAAATGAAAAAACAAAAATAAAAATTTGATTAATGATGAAAATTGAATAATGTAATGACGCGTTATAAAATGGACGATTGATCACATCAAATAAATTAATTCGGTTGATTATAACGGTGTTAATGACCGCGAGACGCGATTCGTTAACGATTGATTGCTTTTAGTATAACTATATATAATACATCCAGCTAAAAGCTAAAATTCTACTAACAAGTGCTCGTTATCCGAATCCTCGTTAATTAATGTAATTATTCATACCCATTGTTATCATTATTCATTTTTAATAACAATTTACTGCGGTCGTTCATTATCATCATTATAATTTAAAATTGATTTTTTGTAATAATAATAAAATTTTTATTACCCAACTAAGTGGGTGATCTCACGCGTGGGAGTAAATAAATATCGTAGTTTTATTCGGAGGTATAAACCCAAAACCTAAAAGAAAAATCATCTATCCGGAGTCTAGAGAGTTGTATCCTCTGGGGTGAGTTTAACTTAAGGGGAAATCGTATACGGACACCAAAGTACTGAGATAAAGACGTAATAGACATGAAAGTTTCCGCAGTTTGAATAAAAAAATCTTCAGCTACGCCAACAGTTACGGCAATTCTTCCGGGAGAACTGCCATTTTTTAGTTTTGCTTTAATATTCTTTAATTTTTTACTCTTTCAAAGTTTGGACGTAAAGTTATTATATATACAAGACAGTCTTATCAGGACTTTATTAAAAATAAAAAAAAAATAAAAAACAAAAACTATCCAGGAATCGATCCCTGTTCACATCTATCTAGAGTTTAAGCATTTTAGCTCTAAGCCACCGTGAATTTTGAGTGACTAAAATTTTTATGATTTTTTTTTCGAAATAATAT
The DNA here is from genome assembly GCA_000956155.1 of Cotesia vestalis. Taxonomy (NCBI): domain Eukaryota; kingdom Metazoa; phylum Arthropoda; class Insecta; order Hymenoptera; family Braconidae; genus Cotesia; species Cotesia vestalis. Next base: position 13,277 of record JZSA01002617.1, on the reverse strand, counting down.
TTAAGAAAAAATTCTTAATTGAGTAGGGGCAAGACTTGTAATATTTATTATTATTTAATGGTAAAAATAATATTGTAGAAATAAAAAAATCAATTAATTCAGTTATCTCATAAAAAAAAATTTATAACTTTGCCAGAGAATCGAACCCGGTTCTTGTTAGTCTACAGTTTCAGTACTTGTGCTCTACGCTACTATCTTTTTCTAGTGACTCAAATTTTTATGATTTTCTTTTTGTAAAAATATTCAAAAAACAATTTTTAATCAAGTGGCGTCTATAATAAATAATCTTGATAATTATTGAATGGTAGAAAAAAAAATGAAAACATTGACCTAGAATCCAACTCACGACCTTTTATTTTCTCTAGCTTGCGCATTTATTTATCATTTCAATTTTTTTGCTATAAATTCTCTACAAAAATTCTATTTTACCCCTCCAAGTCTTTTATAATGTTTAATTAAAAAAAAAAAAACTAGTTACATAACTTCGTTTAATTTTCAGTAAACTTCTCTAGCACTTAAGCCGTCACTTGTCAATTGCAAGACTAATAAAATCCTTCTTCTTTACAAAAAAAGAATTGCATTGTAATACTCAGTAATGGCGGCGTTATGAGTAGAGATAACTGAAATAAAAGTGAAGATTTCATAGAATATAAAAACGTTTGCGATATCTCCTCGTTTACTCTTGGCCGAGCGCGGTTTTATAAAAGAAACCCGGTGCGTCTTATCTCTTACGAAATTAATCGTCTTACCAGCTATATAATCTTTTCTTTTCGTCTTATTTTTTTCATCCTTCTTCCGAGCTCCTTTTTTTTTCTTATCATATGGATCATGACTATATCCTCACTGGGACACTGCTACTCTTCTGTATAGTGGTCGAACCAGAGTTGAGGTTATTCTCACTATTTTTGGTATCTCGCGGAATCGAGGTGACTATAATTCTTAAGTTCTCAAGTGAAGAAACCACATGAAAAATTCATACAACATACCGAAAGGATTCTAGCGTACTTTATATTTTATATGGCGGAAGATTAACTTTGTATTCGTGGTGAAAGAAAATTTTGAATTAACATTATCAAGATGTGTAAAAAATTTTTTTTCACATTAAAAAAAATATATTAATAAGATTTTATCATTACTAATGAATCAAAATAGTGTTTAAATTTAAATTTTTGTAATAATTATAATTTTTTTAGTTTATAATATGACAAGCCATTAATTAATCGTTTTTATTTATTTAATTTAAAAGAAATAAAATGACTTTGCTATTTATGACTCGTACGGTTAAATAAAAAAATTAGGAAAACGGTTGACTCTTAAGGCCATCCCTGTAACTTCCCGCTAATTCCATACCTAGATGCTTAAAACTGTACTTATGATGTTTTTGAGCTCTTCGAGCTCAAAAATACAATTTTTGTGTTATTTTGAGCTCGGAGAGCTAGGTGTTCTATACTTTCGAGCTCAAAAGCCTGATGAAAGTTTCATAAAACACTATTTTTTGAATTTTCAAACCGCGATAACTTTTGACCGACTTTCTCGCAGTTTTTTAAGAAATCTTAGAACGTAAACTGGTCAGACTAATAATTTTATAGAAATTCTAAAAAAAAAAAATTTTTTTCATAATTTCTCGACAACGATATCTCACGAACAAATCAATCGATTTTGACCGAACTGATGGCGATCGACGTGGTTTTTCAAGGTCAAGAGCTGGTTAGTTTTTAAAATTCATCGGTAAAGCCGTTTAGAAGTTAATCCGAAAAAACGATTTTTTGAAAATTTTATTTTTAAGATTTCTCAAAATCTAGCGAACTGAATCGATTCAAATTTCCAAGGGAAATTAAAAATTTGGCAAGAGCGAGTTGCTATGCCTTCATATTAGGTATATATACAAATTACATCGAATAAAAAATTTAATTCAATAAATCATTATTGTTAATAAATTATTTTATGTATTTATTGAAGAACTTAGATTATTATTTCAAAATATACTAATTTTAGAAGTAAAATTATAAAATTAATTAGATATATTTTTTCTCTTTCTAACGAAGTTTCTATCTCTTTCTTCTTTCCCAGCGGTTCTTGTGACTTTGCCGAATCTTCGCTAATGTCAATTGCTATCGATAAACAAGATAAAAAATTGAAATTTAATTTTACTTATATTTACATAATTACATCGATAATATTTTTTGATTATTATAATATTATAATTAATTTTAATGACTATTGCAAAAATTAAAACTAAATAAAAATTTAAACGTTATTTTGATTCATCAGTAACGATCAAACACTTTTAATTGAGACTAAGAATTTTTTTTTTTAATTTATGGGAGTCACTTTTCCACTCACCAAAAATTTTTCAGGCTATAAAATCCCTTTCCCGACACTCAAGGAAATTCATGACGTCACTGGAGCCCAAGAACGCCACCAGTTTATAATACTTGTGATTATTCTCTATATAACCGCTGAATTACTATTCTGACACTTTTATATTTATACTATATTGATTGTATCACTTAATCGATACCACTATATTCAACGGTCTTGACTAATTATTGTGACATTTAATTGAATTAATTTGGATATTGTGAAGAATATATTTATAGTTTAAATAAATTGTCAAACTCAGATATAGATTACTACAAATTATATTTAACTTTTCCTTTTTTTTTTGTTTCAGGTGAGTAATAAAAATTATTTCAAATCCTGTGAGTGGTAAGTTAAAATTTTTTCACGGGCAATTTTTCCAAAAATCCAATGCATAATTTTCTTTTCATCCTCATCTCAAAAAAAAAAAGAACTACTCAGCCCGTTGAAATCGAAAAAGTCTATAAAGCTAAAAGCGATAGGTAGATTTACGCCTGAAAAATCTCCGAAGAATTGGGGATAATATATCTTACATAATACACACAATATCCATACACACACACACATATATCTATATTCCCATATATCCATCTGAACTTTGAAGGAAACTCGTAAACTCTCGGCATTTCCTTATGTGTAACTTTTCTTCGATCCACGACAAACTGGGTAGGGATAAAAGTATAGAAGGTATGGCTTTTTCTTATTTTGGTCCTTTATTTTTTCCCAGATGCGGGCAACGCACACACGACCAAACTTTCTCCCTTCATCCGTCTTGCTGTGCCTAGCGATGTATTTTAACCTTATTTATTTGTATATTTTTTGTATATTTTTATTTGATATTCCAGTATTTCTTTATTTTTTTTTCATCATATCATCTCCTTCTGTCCTTATTATAGATGGGGGTTACAGCTATATGTACCCCCATTTGGTAGCGTCCTTTAAATAAAAACGTCTCTTGGTTTTTCATGGTAAATTCATAAACTCTCTACTCTGTAGCCCCTACTATACCGTTTTTCCGACAGCGTGCACTTAGTGTCCCTGCCGATGGCATCAATTTTCCTCGGAGAATAACCAAACAGAAGAGAAATAAAAAAAACGTTGTAATAACATCGTGCCCTGCCCTGAGTTTACTTGAAAAAAAAAAGAAAAAAAAAAGGGAATGATAAATATTTACCTACACTTATTCATTTATTTATTCCCTGATTTTAGATTCTAGATTTTAGATCTCTGATTTGAGATACTGGATGATACATTTGTCAACATGCTTCTTTACATCCAGCGGCATGTTTTATTATTTAGGCTCCAAGATTGTCTTAAAGATTTAATGAATCTTTATTTATGAAAGGCAAATCCAATGTACATGTCTTAAGCGCTCATTTCTTCAATTTCTGATAATTCTATGTCAAACAAATAGAAAAAAAAAAAAATAATGATCTACAGTAAAACATAAGAATAAATTAAAGAGATAATTATAATAATAAGTTGATTAAGAAAAAATTAATTTTATTTACAATTCAATTTTAAAATTTCTTTAAATTTTCCCGCTTAAGTTTTTAGTAAATCATCAAGAGAACACAATAAGGAACTGTATTACCGGTGGTCACCAGGCTTACTCACTATTTAGTACAGTATCAGCTGTCTTCAACCTCTATTTATGAATAAATTATTGTATATAACTGCTCAAGAGACCCGAAATTTCGCAAAATGCCAGCCGAACGAAAATTAATTATAACTCAACAAATCAATATTAAGCTGCCATTTACAATCTGCGGCTTCTCATAAGATAGATGAGGAGATTAAAAAATAGATTGAGTTGAAAAATATATATTTTGAAAAGTTATCGTGCTTGCCCCTCTATAAGGACTTGATAAATCCTTACCATAAGTCATTAAAACCACTTTTTTTATCGAAAAATAGCAATTAATCGGTTTCAAAAAATTATTGAACAATTGATCTTTCTGACAATGTGCTTGCTATGTCATTTGTATGTACAATATTATTTTCAAATATGATTTAATGTGACAAAACTTTGAAATATTGATTTTTAAATGGTAGTAAAACATTCGCGCTCAATGCTTGAAAATGTGCAGCGCCATCTTTTGAAAATTTATTCAAGCATGATAGAAGGTTATAGAAAGTGTCATCTATTAACTGATTGTTTAACAATAATAATTATACGTAATGTACGTAAGTCGAGCTTTTAGCTAGGGAGAGGTTGGCACAACGAGCAGAGAGTGTGTTTACACCCACGAGCGACCAAATTTGTATTTACTCAATAAATGTAGGTGACATAATATTTTACACAATGTTGTGAAATATATGTCTATCCAAGAAAATTATCCGTGTATAAAAATTTTTTGAATTGTCAAAAAAAGATTTTCAAATCAATTATTTTGCAAGTTAAGAAAAAAATTGATATATTCTGTCTAAAATCTCAATAACTTAGACAATAATTCCAATTCAAAATCACCTGGGTAATATTTTTAGCAAGAGGGATCGAAAAAATCTCATAATTTAATATTTATCGTCGGGAATATTGCATATCGCAAATACTGTAATAATATATCGGGATAAATTTGAAAGTTTCTGGCTGTTGGGGAGAAGGTTATAGAATGAGAGAATTTAGATATTGATGTTGCTATCTGTGCTTATGTATATATATGTATATAAAACACAGACAGCACTCATTCCACTTTATCTGTCTATAAGAAGCAACCAAGTGACTATAAGCCGGTTATTTATAGGAATTAAAAGTGTCGCGACAATCGGGGCTGAATGAGGGTGGGCTTTTCTCGAACCTTTACCAACACCAACACCAACAATTGTTGTAGCAAGTTTCGTTATGAGAAAATAGTTCAGGCTAACTTTTAGTGTGTAGATAGTTGGGCGCCAAATTCCTTATTCTGGCCAGAACTTTGATTTTGATCGATTCAGCAGGACATGAATGCAAATTATTGATAAGACATTTTTAAGATAAGGAGACTCAATTAGCCTAATTCAGGGAATTGCAATGGTAATGGTAATTAACTTTATGAACACCTTGAAAGAGGTTGCTGAATCAGTTGGAGCGTGTAGACAGGTGATTCATTAATCTTGGTTGATCGAACAGCCAGGACGGATAAGAAAAAGGAATAAGGGCTGACGAAGAAGAAGAAGGAGGATGATAAACAATGAAATTGTTGGAGAAGTTTCTATTATATTGAGAATTCACGCTCCGGTGAGGAGGGTGCTAATTCGCCTTTTTTGGATAGGGATACTGTTTTTTGGTAATGAAGATATCTGTTTTTGCTGGGCTGAGGAGATGAGAGAAGCGTTAAACGCTACTTAGGTTTTTTTACGGGAGAAAAATGGGAGAATTATGGTAATTTTACTGGCAAGACGGATAGTTTGCGCCCCAAGATAGTTCATAAGTTAATTATAATTATTTTTGCTAGTCGGGGAATTTATCTCCTTGGAGAAATGCTGGAAAAATATTCTACTTTTTTGTTGACATAAAAGTGGAATCTCAATTATTTTGATAAAAAAATGTTAATTGTGTTAGAGGATCTCACTTCATACTCCTAATTCATATCTTGAATGATTTTGGTCCTGCAATTTTTTTCCGCCATGTTTAAAGCAAAAAACTAGATTTTTTTTATTAAAAAGCAAAAAAAAATATCATGTTATTATCGTTTTTGTTAAATTACCTCTAAATATTCGAGTACTACGTTTAAACTATTGGAAAAAAATATATAGAGTATATACAACTTGTTGGGTAGAAGATATAGAGAGTAAAAGGCCTAAAAACGCAATTTTTATCATATCTAACAAAGAAAACTTTTTTCCTATGAAAAATGATAGGGGCTGAAATTTTTTTATGTATTTTGGGGGTGATTTATCAACTTCTTTTACTCTTATAAATTTGTCGTATCTTTCTTAATTTTTAAGAAAAAAAAAATAGTTTTATCGAACAAAAAACCTGAGCAATAATTGTTGAATTCCCTCGGGAACTAATCAAAGTATTACAAAAACCCCTTTCTTATCGCTTTGTCCATTTCTTCAATTCAAGATTCTCAACAATACGACTTCATTATATATGACTATCGCTAAGCGGATTCCAATTTCTGGTCCGCCAATTCCATCATCTTTAAAATCTTACAAATCTCCAGATAATTCATTTTGTATTGCATTGTCTTAATACTATAAACCATCCGATTTCCATATTTCCTGTTCTAGAGTTCTTCGAGACGAAGAGGAAACAGAATGCTGGAAACTAGATTCTTGTGGAGTTGGAATTAGGGGGTGGAAAAGAAGAAATAGAAAGAGCTATATCCAACACGTGGTATAAAGTCTTGGTTACTAGTTGTATTCGCGTCAGCGGGTTCTCAAGTGCCGTTGCAGACGCAACAAGATCGTATTCGCGCTTTGAGTCCTTCATATATATGAGGGGGTGTGGCGGTCTTCCAGATGTATAAGGGTCGGTAAACTCTGAAACGTAGGGAAAAGTATAACGTCGCAAGACGTTACTCTATATATATACATATATACACAATAGTGTTGGTGAATTCGTTTTGGCGAGGATCCAGACGTTGTTGGAACGACTGCCACGAGGTTTACCAGATCCGCAGTGTCACCCTTCTTAGAGCTTACGCCCTCTTTTACTCAAACATTTTACACATATATATATAAGAAGAATATAGATATAGGTATAAGTATAGGTTTAGAAGAGCTCGAGTATGATCTTCACCCCTCGGGTAAGGGTACCACCGATTATTCATGACTAGCCGCAATGCTCAACGAAATATCTCTGATAAATAGTCGACAACTTTGAGACCTACCACCGTTAGCTACTGCTAAACCCATGCAACATTTTAACATTTTGGCTGGGCTTACTTTTATGTACACTAGAATAATATTTCCGATTTTATCACTTGTTATATAAAGGCTGGTTAAATAGGGGATGATATATTTTATAGCAAGGGCTTGAATCCTTGTGCACTTATCAAAAAACACTAATAAGTCTCAGATTAAGAGGACTAATTAATTAATTATGCTATTGAAATCATACCAAATTGAGTCTTACACAATCTTAAGATTATTATCATTTTTCTCTTTAGAACTAAGGGAGATACGATAAAATTATAAGGGTAAATAAAGTTGACAAATTGGCTCTGAAACACAAAAAAAAATTAAAATCGGATAAATTGACTATAGAAAAAAAGTTTCCTTTGTTAGGTATGAAAAAAATCGCGTTTTTGGGCATTTTATCCCCTATATCTCCTATATTTTCAGACAGGTGTACCCCGTATATTTTTTTCTCTATAATGTATGCATAGTTTTCAATAATCCTGAGATCAATTATAAAAAATAACGTCAATAAAATATTTTTTTTTGCTTTATAAATAAAAAAAATCGTATTTTTTGGCTTCAAATAAAGCCGAAAAAATCCTAGGACCAAAATTGTGTAAGATATAAAGCAAGGGCTTCAATCGAGTTTATTTGTAAAGACTGATTTAATAGGCGATGATTTATATTTTTTAAGGGCTTACATTCGAGTGTACTTATCTAAAAATGTAAAAAAGTCATAATTAACAGTACTATTATTTTCCAATCGGTATGATTGTGATTGGATTTTCATTCCTACGATACCAATCTGCAGTAACTCAAAAAAAAGCACTAAAACTAAAAGTTATATTTTTCCCAAAACAAGTATAAATTTTTCCCCATAAAATTTAACGAACAAAATCTCCCTGGCAATAAAAATGGTCATTTAACCGGGACCTCCATAAAGTGTATACATTTTCGCACTTGCTCAATAAAATGCGACATAGAAAATCCCCGAAGGCGAAGGAGTGTTCACATAGAAAGAAGAAAGACAGGAGATATCTTAACTAAGCGAGTGCAAGAGCCGTAAAACCCCTGGCGCGTAATTAACTCTTCCGCGACGAGACCCAATGAAAACGAATGGCTCCTTTGAGCTGGGAAGATGCTGCCGACTACTCTATATACTACATAATACTACTATATAACTGAAAACCTACACTACACCGGCATTACTGCTAGCAAGTTAAGTGTACGTATACCAGCTGACTTGCAACTTGCCCGATACCAATTGTACAACGTATAGTCTGCTCCAGAACAGCAATCCTGCTCCAGTTTCATCTTCATGACTTACCTCCATACCACATTATTCTGTCGTTAACTATAGTTTCCCAGTTATGTGGTACCCGATGAAAAATAAACTTTAATAATGTCTGTGTGTGGTTTTCCGCTTCTACAATATTAACATTTTATTACTCAAGTTTATTTAGCATATTAAAGTTACTCCTTACCTCAATCGGCCTATTCGTCATTTGATGCAAGATAAAAAATATTTAATCACCCTTCTGTTACAGGAAATGGATATTTATAACTCGATAATAAAAGCTCATTACCCAGATTAACGGCCCTAATATTTTCTAATGCCTCTTTATGTTTCCGGTTTCAATTAGAGTCTTACTTCAGTATCTGTAATCAGCCGGTAGTAATCCAATGTTTCCACGTAGTAGTGCTTGAAATAAAGTTGATGTTTTTTGTTCAATTGAAACTAAAATTATTGTTCTTTTTCGAGTAAAAAATAATTGCCAATTTAATTTTAATCCATACATTGAAAAAAAGTTAACTAAAAAGCTCAAAAAAGATATTTTTTTTCTTTAAGTAGACGAAAAAAATTTTTTTGAGCTTGCTTGCTCTAATAACCCTGTTATATTTTGAAACTTATAGATATATCACAGAAAAAAAAATATTCGGACTATATATGAATGGTTATCTAAAATATACAGTGGGTAAAATGCCCAAAAACACGATTTTTTTCATACCTAACAAAGAAAAATTTTCCCCTATGGTCATTTTACCCATTTAAAATTTTTTTTTGTATTTTAGGTCCAATTTGACACTTTTTTTTACTCTTATTATTTTGTCGTATCTTTGATAATTTTCAAGTACAAACATTTAAAAGTCACCCTTTGAAATGTTGTGTGAAAAAAGCTCTATTTAATAAATTAGAATTTTTTTTTAATTTTTTCCGAGCATCTAGTGGATGAAGTAATTATTAGTTAAGGTTAATCCATCCCATGAGGTGCCACATACAACCCGTTAGACAAAAAATTGTTTGTTTTGAGTAGAAGACCGGTAAAAAAAAGGTAATTTAATTCAAAGAAAATATTTGTAACAGCTTTTAAAATTGTTAATGTTTATCGACATATAATGGAATATATATATGTGTGTGTGTATATGTGTATTTATATTTTGAAACACGGTAAAGCTTTAGCAGTAGAACCAACCCCTCGGTGTTTACCCAATTAAATGAAACGTAATGCGACGTGCTTGATAACGAGATAGAGGAAAATATGATGAATAAGAGTGAGAGGTTATTTTGTAGTACCTTTACTGAAGTATTATATTATATATCTGTATATATTTAGAGCAGTACAGTGGAGCCTAGTGAAAAGCAAATGAGAATGTGAAAAGGGAATGGATGGGATTTACCTCCATGGAATTATCCAGCCTCCGGGCGATCATATTTCATTAACTCGAAAGTACCTGCGTAAATATTATCCTTTGCAGAAGAACAGGAATAAGAAAACTAAGAACAAGTTAACGTAAGGAAAAGATGCTCCGAGTAAAAAGAAACCCATTCTTTGGATTTAAGAGAAACAAAAAAAAATATATATATACACTAAGATCGATAAAACTTATGTGTTTTAACGTAATATGTGAATTCTACGAAGTCGTTAAAATTATTGCATTTTTATCGTTTAATTTTTTTTAACCATTCTATTTTCTTTAGTCTCGCAAGAATGTTATTGAGTTTGAAACAATAATTACATCACCTTTTTTTTAGTATTTAATTTTTATGATTGACATCTTTATGACCTATTTAGTGATTTTACTTCACCTCTGTTGAGATAGCCATTAATTTTTGATGAATGTATGAAATATTGGTTGCTACGATTTTAAACTATCGATTAGTTGTCTACTGTTGATATTTTAAGAGATATTTTTATCACTTGTAAAATAATTTTACAATTAACTTTTTATGAAAAAAAAAAAAAAAAAACATAGCACAATTTTGTTTGACATTCTACGATACGATTTTCCATAATTTTCCTCTCAATAACTATCACTGATACAAAAAAATCATAAGAGTAAATGTGGGTTTTTTAATTGAAGGTAGACAATAGCGCTTACTATTTGTTATTTCATTCATGATTTTTAAAATTTATTTGTTGCTGTAAGATGGACAGTGAAGATATCGGTGTCAATAGCAAGTAGCAAATAGCAAGGTTACGTACATACTACGGTTATTTTTTATGAGAGGAGGGGGGTAACTATACCATAGCAAAACTGTAGGGAAATTAGGAAAAAAAGGATAAAGGGAAAGGGAGGATTTTATAAAGCAAATTGAAATAGTATAACGGACCAGTAGTGTACTGTGACATCGCATCAGGTACAGTGTGTCCATACGTTCCTGGACTACTTTGTCGAAAAGTATTTGAGTCTCTGCATTCACTAACGCATGAACGCAAGTTGACAAATAGACTATAGAATATGGAAAAATTTTTTTAATGGGTAAAATAGTAACAGAAAAAAATTTTTCTCTGTAAGGTATTAAAAAAAAAGAAAAGAAACAGTATTTTTTGGTATCTTACCCCCCTTGACTTCTAAATAACAGGTCAGATATCACCCATGTATTTTTTTTTATAGTTTATAAGTTATACTGAAGATATATGAGGGTAATTAGATCAAGCGATAAAAAAAAAGAATTTTTTTTCAGTGTCTGAAGAAAAAAAATAGTGTTTTTTTTTCTTTTAGGGCAGCTTATTTTTAAAAATACCGGATAATAAATTGGAATTTATCTTATTATTAACTCTCTTGAAGACGTAAAATAAACTGCATTACCATCCCGAATGGCGTTTACTCATTGTAGTACGTCAATTTGCTCGATAATGAAGACGACTTACTTACTCTACACTCTCCCAATGTTATTATTATTATATACATAAACGCTCTTGAACATCCGTATATACGTATAATAGAATCCAACGAGTAATAAATACATTTATTCATTGGGCAAGTGGTAAGGAATGTAATAAGTACATTAGTGGTGATTTTGAAGATGTCCGCAACGTCATCGTGAAATAAAACAGACAGTACCACCATCTTGAATAATAGTAGATGGTTCATGAATGATCTCAGCTGTCGGAAATTGCCCGGTTGAATGCAGTCAAGTGCCTTCTTATATACATTTGTATATATGCCCATATGTACATATGTGGGTGAGGAGAAGCGGAAGAAAGGGGGATGGATTATTCAACAGACTTGACTTGGTCTTGAATCTTGGACTGAATTAGCCGTGGTTCTTCAACCCAAGGAGAGTAGACCCTTTTTGCCCGGTTGTTTTAAAAAAAGACATAATGAATAAGACAAGTGAGGAGATACTTCAATAACTAACCTACTTGTTTGCTTAACTATGACCGCTGAAAAAATGGTTTCAAGATGGAAATTAACATTTTGTTTGTACAATTTTTTTTTTTTTTGTAAAACCTTCTAGAATTTATTCCAATTGCTCACAAAAATGAATTAATGTAAAAAAATGTACAACTAAAAAAATTCTACCCATCGCAAAAGCTGTTTTTTCAAAAAAAAATATTTTTAACCTTTTAAAATAATACTTATTCTCACTCTGAACTCTAATGACCTTCGTAGTGTCTAAGTACTACCTATAAAGTGCTGGGAAAAAAATATTGTGATTTAATTCGAGGTGTTATTTCAAAAATACAAGGCGGTAAAGGTTCAAAAACGCGGTTTTTTTCAAACCCAACAAAGAAAACTTTTTTCTTATGGTCATTTTACCTACTTTGTAATTTTTTACATGTTTAAAGCCGCATTTGTCAACTTTTTTATCTCTTACAATTTTATTTTATTTTCAATAGCTTGAAAGATATCTAAAAATCAATTAACCTGTTCGAGCCAATTTTTTTATTTTTGGTATTTTTTTTTATTTTTATTTTGAGCTAGTCAGAGTTAGATTAGTGTCTCACATATGTGGCTTATATATTTACACTTGTTCATATAAGCTACATATGAGTCATGTAGACCACATATTTGACGAAACACAGTTTTAATCCAAACGACGATCCTCACAAGAATTCAAAATTTATACCGTCTCTAAACTACAAAATTAAACAATTCATTCTCTCGATTATTCCCTTTCAGCAAAAATTATCTCTTTTCCTCCCCATCGACTATTCTCTCTTTAGTATTTCCATTCAGTAATATAAAAAATCTCTTGTCGTCAAGATACCAATCTCTCGGATCTCGTACCTCGGATCTCGGATGGTAAAATAGTACAACAGAGAGAACTAAAAGTACTTGTACAGAATCTCATCACGTTTTCTCTCTGATGGTGGTGCGATAGCGCTGATGGCAATACCGAGGCATCCCTCCTACCGCTCTACGGCTGCTCCATTCCGCTACTCTGTCCTCTATACTCGAGAAACTCGAGGGTTATACTGGATAAATTTTTTTTTCACCATCACATTGACGATCACAGTCTTATCGTTTTACGTTAAAATGTATCAGCCATCTATATATACACATATATATATATATATAAATATATAAATTCGAACGAGCGCTGAACGGCGTTCGAACAGGGACACGTTAAACTCGACATTTTTACGAGCTTCAATCGTGGAACATTGGCATTTGGCCTATCGACACTTCAGTCCCATACATTATTTTTATTTTTTATTTTTTATTTCTCCTATATACTACCCAGTAATATAATAACCTAAGCCGGATTATTATTCGAAATTTTATTACGCATAAAATGTTATTAAAAATACCGCTGTAAAACGTCCATTGTTTTTTTTTAGTTTTTTTTTTTTTTTTTT
>JZSA01002616.1:0-33073 GCA_000956155.1 Cotesia vestalis | reverse complement strand
TTTGGAAAAAAAAAAAAAAAAAAAAACCTCCTGTAAAAATATCTCCTTTTTTTTGGTTGTTTGTTTTAGAGACGGAATTCAATTTAAATTAATTAAAATGTCTTTTTATTTTTTTTCTTGGGAGATAAATTTTTTTCGGGAGAAGCTAATGGATTTTATGATATCGTAAACTTTTTGATGCGTTTTAGAAAGTTAAATTTTTTTTTTTCTGCAAAATTTAGGGCAAATAGTGGTAAAAATTGACAATAGTTTTTCTAACTATTGAGGGTTGATTTTCTAACGGTAGAAAAAATCAGATGACATTCGGTTAGGCTTAAGAGGGTGATCTATAGCTCAGTGATAGTTAAATCCGGTGTTGGGGAATGGAAAATCAAGATAATCGCGCGATAACTAATAGCCAAAGCTCGTGTTAGAATAGAAGGGCTAGGGGGTGAGATTTGTTGCGCACGGATAATCTGCACAACATGATTTAAATAGGCAATACACTGATTTATTTAAAAGACCAGAGAAGCTCTGATCGCTGTGGGATAGCAAAAATACGTGTATGTGAGTGTGTCCATTCATTTATACATGATCCTATATATTTAAATCTGTATACTCTGGTGGCTATTATCATTTGTATGGTGACGTGTCGACAACGTGATATAGAATCCGGTTTTGTGTGCACCCAATAATACAAGTAATGAGGCAGCATTTCGAATTCGGAATTGATTGCGATGTATTATCACATCACACACTCCCCAGTAATAATAATATAATGAAATATATTTGTAGTATTTATTATGTGTATAACTATTAGTCATTATTTTATTTTATCGACAGACAATAAAAATATTTAGTGTCGAGATATTAATGAGATACGATACCTCAATGAAGATAATAAAAAAACAATCTGGGGTTGTTGGCAATGAAATGTGAGTTAAATTGATTCTCTCTTGGAAACTTGTGCAGATAGAAAAAAAAATTGTATGAATAAAAAAAGTGGGCAAATAGCTTCTAAAATACGAGAAAAATTTTAAAGAGGGTAAATTAGTCATAGAAAAAAAGTTTTCTTTGTTAAGTGTGAAAAAACCGTGTTTTTGGGCATTTAACTCTCTCTATCTTTCAGATAACGAGAGATATATGATGGTGAAAATTTTTTTTGAGTACTTTACAGATAGTACTGAGACACTAGGTAGATAATTGAAGTAAATAATGAGGATAAATATTTTTTTCTTCAAGTTGAAAAAAAAATTTCGCTAAAAATGACTTAAAATGCTACGGAAGATAAAAATTGATTGAATTGGGTAGCAATTGCAGACTCGTGAGTTTGTTCCGGAGTAAAAATAAAAGTAATACCGATAACACGAGTCAGCAAAAAAGTGTAGTAATATTGTATTTGTTTTTAAAAATTAAATTCTGTCCATATCCTTGTCCTTAAAAAGAGGTCTTGCAGCCGTCACTTGAGCGGAATAGCCGGAGAGTGAGACCGATGATTCGCCTACAATCCTGGCAAATTGAATCGCGAAGTCTCATCCGGTTGAGCTCAAGTGAGATAAGGACAGACAGAGTATGAGATAGGAAGAATATGAACCAGAAAGAGATAAAGATAAAGAGGAAAAGCACACGCATGTATGACTACGGCATTACACGGATGCCCGCGTCTCATCTACATGCAAATTTTTGATTGAATGAACGTCGACCTGTGCATTACCGAGGCTAGGAGTTAAACTTGATGGTTGCAGCTGAGTCGAGGGTATACAGTCCTAAAATGATGATTAACTAAAAACAAACCTTTCATTTAAATAGTTAATTAATTCTGGGATTATTAAGAACTGAGTTCCCCTTTATGATGACGTAAAGACTTTTGATAACTGCTAAATCATATGGTTAGTCACTAGTTAAGTGAGTGGAGAGGCTAATTAACTGGAGGCTAGTTCATCCAAGATGAGGGTATTTTTAGATAGAGATCTATATGCAATAATGAAAATTTTATTTTGCATACCAAATTGACTTGATAATTTACAGCAGGTTAAACAAATTTTCTAGGTCCTCAATCTAAATTGAAGCACTTAACTCCTTAAGCAAACCTCTGACCGATAGATTTACCGAAACATCTGCATCCACTATCAATTAACTCCTTGCAATCAAAGGCTAAAAGTTTAAGCACCAACCAAGGTTCGCCGACATCAAAGCACTTGAACAAAGTCCTATATAATATGAAAGAGCCGCTTTTTCTGTAACCGAGGAACGTGAACGGCTGTCTCTTGAACATAGCCACTCAAATAAATTACCCAAAGCCAAGCAACCGTTTGCTACACTCAACATTCAGCTTCTGGAATCTGGAATCTCTTTCCCCTTTTCTGGGTTATCGGAATCCTCGTATAGATGGGATCGACTAAATACGCCCATCAGACCATCACCCACTCCCTCCCCCCCCAGCTTCGAATTCGCCCATTCAGTAGCTCGTTTAACTGGAGCTTTTCCGATCCCGATGCACCCACTCAAATTTTAAACCTTTAACGTAAGTGATCCTCGATAACGACCGTTTTTTATACCAAAACCTCCCTTAGTTCAAGCACGCCTTTTCACGGTACACTTCACGCAAACGAGAATTACGGGCTCTGGTTTAGATTTTTTAGTTTGAAAATTGTTTACACAAGAGCTGCCTCCGACGGCTAGGTCACTACTCGAGTGTTTTTGGTCGTTATGGTCCAAAAAAGTACATTTTATGGCTTTTTAGAAAGTTTAGAGTCGAAATTTCCGAGAGTGCTTCAAATAGACCAACTGAGGATGTGATACTTTTGAAACTATTGGAGATAAGAGAAAATTGTAGGAGTAAAAAAAGTTGAAAAATGGGCCCTAAAATGTATAAAAAAATTCAAAGGGGGTAAAATGGCTACAGGAAAAATGTTTTCTTTGTTAAGTATGAAAAAAACCGTGTTTTTGAGCCTTTCAGATCCTATATTTTTGAAGTAATACCTCAAATTATATGACAATATTTTTCTCTTATTTTTTTGTAGATGAGACTTGAACACTGTAGGGATAAGTTAGATGAATAATGAGGTTGAGTATTTTTTTAGGGGATTTAAAAAATTGTTTTGTAAAAAAACACCTTTTTCAGTGGGTTAAATTCTTGTCGTTATATTTCTTTTAGCATAAGATAATTCTTGGGTTTAATTGGAATAAATTCTAAAAGGTTTCACGAGAAAAATTTTTTTTTTCAATAAAAACAGCAATATATAAAATTTTCCACGGTCGATATTAATATATTTAAAGTGAATGTTGAACAGCCAGCAGATATTCAATTAAGATTTAATATAAAGTGACTCCTGGCGAACCTCAAGATCTTCGGGCTGGCGATAAGGAAAACTAGGCTGTAACGGGAGCTTCGTATCTTTTATACATAATATGAGAAAAGAAGAAGCAAGTGGTTGTCGGTTGGTGACGTTATTTCTCTTCGCAACCTGGTGGTAGTTCAAGTAATACTGTACTTGAAAAAGGTAATTAATGTCACGGCTTATGTCCTGGGCGAGCTCGAATATTTATGGGACGCGCTCGGTAGATGGAGATCGATCGCTTCGAAGAGTCCGCGAAAAGCAATTAAATTGTTGTGGAGCGGGAAAGAGAGTAGAGGGGAGGGAGTAACGACGGTGAAAAGATTAAAATAAAGTTAAAGAAGACAGTGGCCTTGAGATGGTGAATCGTTTGTGATACTCCCTTCTGTTTCTTCTCCGTAATTATTACCGACAATTTGAATAATTTTTTTTTTCTCTCGTTCGCTTCACTAAACCGGGATGTAATTAAGGTAATCGAGCAATTACCGGGTAAAAAATATCCAAAGGAATTTGAAACTATTCTCATCATCATTATCATTATTGTCCAACAGGATTTGGTTGGTCATTATGATTGGCATTGACAACATTGTAATTATTGTTTGAAAATGAATTAAATTTAGTGATGTTGTTTGCACATACGATAATGTTTAGGTGAAAAAGGATGTTGCCAGTAGAGTCAATGATATCAATGACTATCAGAATGAGTAAGTGAGACAGTGGGTAATCCGTGAAGCGTAATGGGCAAACCTAATTACACTGATGCGCTTCCGCCATTATATGTGTATGGTTGTTGTGCCTAGATAGATATGTATATATGTATGGAAGATGGGAGATACTGGTACGTTAAATCGGATTTGTCCCATCGCTTTTCGGCATTAATCTGACGGGCAAATACACGCGGATTATATTACTCCCTCAGTTGATGCGCATACTAGTTTGTCTGTTAACGTACGATACCTACAACAATGTCCAGATTAGGGATGAAAAGATAATTTACCTAAAAATAATTATTTGTTAGCTTCCGCTTACGAGATTTTCTCTTCCACGGATTTAGCATACTATTGTTTTATGGATTTATAGCTAAAGGATTTAAGGTATGGAAAAATTGATAAGATCCTTTTCGGCAGAAAATTGAATTTTCTATCGAAAAGATATCTTATAATTTTTTCGCATCCTGAAATATTTGATCCTGAAATTTCATTTAAAATTATTCTAAGCACGTGGTCTAATCAAAAAGCTAAAAATTGAATTTTAAATTAAAATTATAGCTAAAAAGCTAAAGATAGGAAAAAATTGATGAGGAATTTTTTGATAGAAAATTTAATTTTCTGCAAAAAAAGTTTTAAACAATTTTTTCGTATCTTGAATATTTAACCCATGATTTCTGAGTAAAAAATTCTATCTCTCTCAATCTCTGGCCGCTGAATTAAAGTAAAGAATGAGAGGACAAAAATTATTAGGATTTTAAAACTCGCAGTTGAAAGTACAACCCTAGTCGAATTTTCCAAGGACCAGTGCTTTATCAACCATTTGTCTCCATTAATTTAAATGCTTACGAAATAAAAATAAAAAGGAGTAAAAGCTCAGCTGGTGTTTAAGTTTTTTTAGTTTCATTTCCAATTGTCGCTTACACAAGACAGCTCGAAAAAATGCTTACTCTTAACTGCGGCACTTTGTTTGCCCGTAAGCCAGAGTACAGAAGCCAGATACAGTCCTATGGAGCACGTGGACACTGGCAGTCCAGACCGCCCTTTTCCTCTTACTTTGTCAGAGAATAAAAAACGGCTAGTGAAATTGCTGGATTTGAAACCTTTTTATGAGAATTTATTTTTCCGTCGAGCGTCTCACCGTCTGCCCATTTCATTTCGTCCACTCTCTACGGGGGTTATATACACACATGCCTAGATATAGACCTAGATGCTCGTTAGCGGTAATCCCGCGACGAAATACGCCCCGGCTAATGCGTAAATTTGAATTGATGCTTTTTCTGCGAAGGATAAACCGTTATTATCAAGGGAGTAGAGTAGTTCACTGCTAAGGGGAATATTTGTTATTTTGACCACTGACAAAGCCATTTTTTCAAAAAAAAATTTTTTTGAACCTCTTAAAAAATACTTGATCCCATTATTTTTTTAAATTTCCTCCCTATGATTCAAATGTTACCTATAAGGTACTAAGAAATAAATAGTTTGATAATATTTCATTGACTATTCCAAAAAAAGACGGCATTAAGGGTCCAAAAACACGATTTTTTTCACACCTAACAAAGAAAACTTTTTTCCTACGGCCAATTTACCTACTTAAAAATTTTTTCCGTATTTTAAACCGAATTTGCCAACTTTTTTCATTCGTACAATTTTTCCGTATCTCCAATAGTTTCGAAAGTAACCTGACCTAAATTTCTTAAAAAAAAATCGTCATAAGATTAAGTCAATAATTAATATTTTTTGTTGGAAATAATGAATCTAACGAATTAACATCCGTGATAAAGATATAATTGACTCATGCGAATAGTGTTCCTTATTCAATATAACTTTTAATGCCCCGGGATATCGTAAATGACTCAAGTTTTTACTGATAGCAAGGAGAAATCGAAGTAATCTAGAGTTTAAATATTAAATTGACAGCAAAAATTTTAAATTACACGCAATAGTAACTAATCATAAGTTACTAGTCACTATCAGTAATATGATCAGCAAATATCCAATAGTGACTAATAATTACTCGGCAGTTAATAATCTCTTTGATAACTAGATGGCTTAATATCACGGGTGAAAATTGACAAGGATCTACGTAATAAGTTACTATACAACTCTATCTCTCAAATCTGTCATCTGTCATCCAGGTCGTAATATTTTTTCCGGTAAAAAGTTCCCTTTTTTTTTTTTTTTTATCAGAAATTCCGTATGCATGAACGTAAAAAGGTATAAAAAGAAGGTGATCGAGGACTGGGATCTCTTTCATGCGACACCAGTGTGAGGAAAAGAGACAGAGCAAGTGAATTCACACTGCGAAACGAATGAGCAGCATTCGAGGTGAAGGATTTTCAAGAGAGCATCCAGAGACCTAAACCGGAATATAGGCTGTCGCAAGCGCATCCTTCCGGTCCTTCCGGGCTTAGAATACTAGAATCTGGTATCTGGTTGAGTGTAGATGTAGTTGTAGTTATATTATACACCCTTGAAAAACTTTTTATCCAGCTATTGTCCTCAAGAACATCCGATTTATGGAACACAATAAACGGGCTCGTTCAATTCTCCAGTTGTTTTATTCCAGCAGACGACTACCTAGGCCGTACTAGTAATCGATCTCTCGAACCACAGTCGTTCCTATTCTATTTTATGACAAAACGCCCGGGATCCATTGATACAAATTCAAATTACGGACCTTTTCAGTTTATATTTTGGATGTGGAACAATTCGTGTTTTACTTTTTGAGTTTTGGTCGCAGATCATTGTGTCCGAGGCTTTAGATTCACCTGATTTTTTGTAGGGACTTTAGGGACACTATTCGAAGACAAGTCATGAAAAAATGGGGAAAATCAGATGAGTAGTTTAGGAGTTATAATCATTACAAAAATAAGGGCACAACCCAAAGCGCGGGAGCAGAGAACTTTAATTGCAATTTTTGGGGTAACGATTCAAGATACGAAAAAATTACAAGTTACCTTTTTTATCGGAAATTTAATTTTCTACAATAAAGGTACTTGCAAATTTTTCCGCATCTCTAACTGTTTGTCCGAAATTTCAATTTAATACTCAACACTAAAAGTGTTTGATTAAACGAAGTTTAAAATTAAATTTCTGAGTTTTACATTGAAGATACGAAAAAATGGTAAGAAATCTTTCTTGTAGGAAATTAAATTTTGAATTTAAAAAGTTCTTATCACTTTATTTATATCTCTAACCTTTTAGCTAGAATTTTAATTTAAAATTCAACTGTAAAAATATTTAAATTTGGAATTAAATACTAAAAACACAAAAATATAAAAAGAAACATTTTAAGATAGTAAAAGGTTTAAAATTTTAAATCCATCTGGTGTAAGATGGTTACAATAGGGTACTGAGACTTTGTCAACATTCACCCCTCCCTTATTTATCGAGTGTTATTCGTTCTGTACCCGACGTGTGCCAATATTTGCTGACAAAAAAAAATAATATTTCGCGTGATACAACAGCCAAAATATATACGTGTACATGACGTTTCAATTTAAAATATTCTGTAGAATTAACATTCGTCGATATATATCACGAATACGATAATTTGATGAAAAATTTTGGATGGAATTCACGACTGTGTATTATTACATTGTTATTATTATTTAATTATGAAATAACAGGTAGAAGGGAAAGCAGAGAGCAGAAAGCATACAACAGAGTTGTGACGCCGAGTCGGCATTAATGCACGCTACTCATCAGACTAATAACACGAAGAATGTAACGTGTATTTACAGAATACTGTGCATGCAAATAGCAAATGCGAATGCAAATTTATCTAGTGTTCACTGCGTGAATACCAAATACAAGTGGATTCAATTAGTTGATACAATATATATTATAATATATTATATACTCAGTATAAATATAAATATATATAGTTATTACATACATATATGAATGTTTTTGTAAATATAATGTCATGATTCCTCGTTAATGTTGTTAACACGTGCGCTTTTGAGTTTCGGGTACTGGAGATTAATTATAAGAAATCGAATGCGCTTCGCGCGTTTCTGTCAAAATGCTTATTATCAACAATTAATCAATATTTTTACAAATTTTACTCATTAATATTAAATTGTTGCCATGGTAACCGTTGCTATGGTAATCGCTGCCATACTAATCACCATAGCAACGAAAAGCGACAACAGTGAAAACGTCACATCAATTTTTTAATAAAGGATTTCTTATCATTTAGCCAGAATTTTTATTTGAAATTCGTTTTGAAGCTTTCCTGATTAGATCAAGTGCTTAAAATAGTTTAAAATAAAAATTTTGAGGTAAGTACCCGTGTAAAAAAAATCGTCTTAAAATTGTCGTTTGTTTAAGATCTTAAACGAGACACAAACCAAGACGATTTTAAGACTTTTGTAAGACGCCAAAAAAAAATTCTGAGAGCAGATTTTTGAAATGTGGTTCTCGAAGTTGGTATGAAAATAAGACGATATCACAGTGACAGCTCCGGAAAATTATTATCGAGAGTCTTAAAATAGTCTTAAAATAATCTAAAAATGGTCTTCAAAAAATTTTAAAGTAGTTTTGAAAAAATCTTAAAATAGTCTTAAAAATATCTTAAAATGGTTTTAAAAAATCTTAAAATTGTCTCAAAAAAATCTTAAAATAGTCTCAAAAAAATGTTTAAAAAATTTTTCGAGACTATTTTAAGATGAGCTAACAGCGACATAGCCCCAGAACATTAAAACGGAGCGTCTTAAAAAATTCTTAAAATTGTCCCATAATAAGTTTTCAACAATTTGAAATTCAATTTATAAAGAACGTACTCAAAAATGTAGCGTTTAGAAAGTCGAAAATCGTCTAAAAATTTATTTTCATAACAAATTCGAGAGCTAAATTTAAAAAATCTGCTCTCAGAATTTTTTTTTTTTGGCGTTTTAAAAAAGTCCTAACATAGTCTTGCCTTGTGTCAAGTTTAAGATCTTAAAAAAACGACAATTTTAAGACGATTTTTTTTACACGGATAATGGAACTACGAAAAAATTATAAGAAACCATTTTCGTAGGGAATTTTATTTTCTAAAATAAATTCACTTGTCAATTTTTTCATATCTCATCATTTAGCCAAAATTCCAATTCAAAATTCGATTCTAAGTATACCTGATAAGACCAAGTGATCAGAGAATTTTAAAATCAATATTATAGATTAAATATTAAAGATACGAAAACATGATATGAGAACATTTTTATAGGAAATTTAATTTTATAACAGAAAGGTCATCATAATTTTTTTCGTAACTTCGAGCACTAATTTAGAATTTTAATTGAAAGTTTTAGGTTTTTAAAAAATAAAAATAAAAGTACCTCATAAGCTTGCAGTACACATTAGGTTTATGCAGCTTATAAATCACAATAACAATTAATGTTGGTTATCCACCATAGTAGCTTACCGATAATGTAGACTATGTAGCCTGTCTTTTACTTGCCGAATGTGTGTAGTCTGTAGTATGTACTCGATAGTTATGGTTATGAATAATGTAGGCGGGCTAGATTTAGGTATGTGGGACTAGAGATTCACCGAGGCCAAAATTCAAAGCATCGGTACACGTAATGCATGCCCTGTGCTATAAAGGGGGTTGTTATGATTTGTTGCGGGCAATTTCCCGCGTTTTGATCAACCCATTTGACACTGCACTCGTCTACCGCGTTTATCATCCTTATTATCATTCCTCACAAATTAATCTGTTTAATTGTGATTTAGTGTCAGGGTAATTAATTAACTATCGGTAATCGATACTAATATCATAAAGTTAAATTACCAATATTTAACTCAAAATTATTTTTAAAGACGAGGTTTAATTAAACTAATTTATAATTTAATTTTAATTTCAAATTCTGGCTAAATAATAAAAGGTAGGCAAAAATTGATAAAAATTTTTTTGGTAGAAAATTAAATTTTCTATAAATAGATTCTTTATCATTTTTCCATATCTTCAATAATTAATCCAGAATTTAGTTTGTAAACATATCCGACCTTGTGATCTAATCAAACTTGAGTGTAAGATCAAGCAGAAGATTGAATATCATTAACCTTGACTGCAGATAACGTCTAGACCTGACCATATTTACCACACGGTCCCCGTAAATGCTCTCTTAATGAACCAACATTGATTAAACCACCTAATGACACTTAAATTGCATCTCTCTTGGTTTTAATTCTTGCAAAAAACTCCAGAGACGATTAAACTGAAATAAAATCCTCAACAATTCCCCTCTACTCCAACAATAGAACATTTTCCGCAGCTGTTCCACTTTAAATTTGAAACAGCTACAATTTCGCTGGTAGTCTAAACATCTATATAATAAAAACGCACTTACTGGGTATCCATCGTCGAATTGTCCCTGGTACCAGAGAAATATCTCTTAAACCGAGGTAACATGTTGCAGACTATCGGTTAGTTCTCAGATTTCACACCCTGTTCTATTGTGCCCGAAATTCTCTCGAAACTATTGATGCTCAACCATGGTTGAATATTCGATAGTCGAGTTTATGAAATGCGACACTATTTTTCTTAAAGAATCGCCTTTGCCGATCTTCACGGGCTGATGGCTGTTTTCTACTGCTGTTTGGTGGTTGAACATCAACTTAAGTTATCCTGGTGAACGTAGAATAGCTTTAAGTTGTCCTTGTCTTGGTCCATAACCTGTAGCTATAACCAAAGAAAAGCGCAATCTACCGAAAGATATGATAGGGATAGCTTATGTCTGGGTTTTTTAAACGCACCACGGGTCCACCGTAACTGCAGATTGTCGTAATCGGAGCACCTTTAAACGGACGATTGATCCTGGTTGTGAACGAACCATTGTAAATACAAGCGAGGTAACGACCGTAATATTTACAGAACTTAAAAAAATAAAATGAAATTTTTTTAGTATGCAATTGAGAGACCAACAGACGATTGAGTTTATTGTTTTTGGTAGAAATTTTTAATTTTTTTTGTTAAACAAAAGTTGAAACTTTTTTTATGAGGAAAGAATTTTTTTATCAGGGCTATAAATGAGTAATTTTGATTTTTAGCTACTTATTTCTTTCATGATATATTAGTTTTTATTAAATAGTCCATTAAAATTCATTAATTTTTTGTTAGTCCATTAATTTTTAATACTCTGTTAAAATTTATCACTTTTTTAGTAATTTATTAATTTTTAATAGTCCATTTATAGACTAGCTTACTGATAGTTATTTTTTTAACAGTCCATTAGTTTTCAAATAGTCTACTATCTTCAAAGACAAAATGGCTGATAATGAATAATGAATAGCTGAATGGTTAATCGCGCCTATAGAGGAATATAAACTGGGAATGGCAATTATGGTAGCCACAATATAACCACACAGTAAGCACACTTCCGTCACCTAAATAGCCATGCGTGTCCAGGACATGGACTGCCACGGAACGACGAGCATAATCTCCAGCACTCGAAACTCAATATCCTAAACCGCTAATTTCTAATTCTAACACACCGCTGGATCAAGTTGTTGCATTACCAACTACCTAGCACCACAAGTCCTCTCTTTGTTTCAACATTTGTACAATTGGAATCTAAATTTCATGGTATCGCAAATATTATAAGTCATCATTGATTACCATTATTAGCATGATTATCACCAAAATAACTAAATAGCTAGTAGAAAGATATATCTTGCCGAATATGTTTCAGTTGTAGTACAATGTTAAATGATGATGATGATAATGATGATGATGGTGGTGATCATGATGATGATAATGATGATCATGGTGATGATCTAGTTGATGATCATGGTGATCATCATAGTGATGATCTAGTTGATGATCATGGTGATCATCATAGTGATGATCTAGTTGATGATCATGGTGATCATCATAGTGATGATCTAGTTGATGATCATGATGATGATCATAATGATAATGATGATCACAATGATGATATTAGTGATCATCATGGTGATGATGATAATCATGGTGATGATCATGATTATGATCATAATGATGATGATCATGGTGATGGTCATAATAATGATGATCATGGTGATGGTCATGGTAATGGTCATGATGATCATCATGGTGATGGTCATGGTAATGGTCATAGTGATGATCACAATGATTATGGTGCTGATCATAATGATGATGATCATCATCATAATAATGACAACAATGATGATGATGGTGATGTTCACAATGACGATAAATATGTACTCAGACTTGAATACTAATACACATACACTAATAGAAAGCTTTTAGAGTCAATCAACGAGCTTTGAAAGGAAGGCTTGAACGTTGATGGAGCTTATGAAAGCAATAATGATCATAAAGCAATAATGAGTTTGAACTCTGGTGAATCGTGGTCTACGAACTGTTTTTCGGATCACCGTTTTCCGAGTATTGAGTTCGAAGTAATCAGCTTTGGTCTGCTCAATTCAATTGATGCTGCAATCAACTTCAACTTTAATATTATTACGACTGTATGTTTTCTAAATTTTGTACGAACAAAGTCTCATGTGATTTATTTTTTGTAGCAAAATATTTTCTGAATACGTGGCTCATTAAATACGCTTTGAATTGAAATAGTAGTTAATAGATTGAAAATACGGAAAAATTGATGAAAACTTTTCTGATAGAAAATTAAATTTCCTACAAAATAAATTAATAGTTGTTTTTTGGTATCTTCAATATTAAACCCATAATATTGATTTTAAATTTATTTTACCACGTGGTCTAATCAAGCATGCTTAAAATGTAATTTCAAATCGAAATTTCGTCAAAATGATGGCAGATACAAAAAAATTGATAGTAGCAAATTAAATTTCCCACAAGAAAGATCTCTTACCTTTTTTTCGTATCTTGTATCCTCAAGCCAGAAATCTTAATTCAAATTATTTCTTCTCTTTTCAATTAATATCTATAATAAATCGGCCAACAAAGATCAGATAGAAAAATCTGATAGTATCATCACCTAAACATCAACTACAAGCTCTAAATCGGTGAAAGCACTGACTGTTCTCTCTCGACGAAGGATGCAGTCAATTTATCAATATTAATAAGCATAATATGTAATGATATGATTAAGTGATGAAGATTATTTGATAAATATAACATCAGCGGATGTTTTCCACCGACAGAGACAATTGGGATGGCTCGGGTTCCCCTAAAGCTTGCCAGCTTACAATAGATACTCAGCTCCCCTCAGGAAGTAAGCTTTCTGAGAACACTCAGTCTCTTAATTCTAGCCTTCGGGTGATCGGTGATGCCTGATGGCAAACAATTTAAACCTTTTTATGATCTGCCTGATAAAAGCCAATCCCAGGTTTAAGTTTAGTATTGGCTGGCAATCGAAAAAGTAATTTTCATTAACGAATACGAAGCAATCTCCTTACGGAAGCTTAATAGCTGGACTTCCGGGAGCAATGAACGTCCAGGGGAGATAGAGACTGATAGAGATAGAGAAAGTCAAGTTGGGCATTCCAATCACCGGGACAATCGGTTAGACACCCGTTCAATTATAATCGACAAGGTGTCAGAGAAACTGGCTGAACCATTTCCTCGGTTGTCGATCTCGCTTCTATTCCCCCTTCTCTATGCTAACAATGTCATCCGCCGAATTCTACTCGCGTAATATTCTACATATTCTGCACTAATTCGGCAATTAACTCCAAATTACTGATTACGATTACGATTACCGAGTGTGCTGTGATGTTGGTGAAAACTTGATCTACTTGATCTACATCAACAATCATCACTGACATTTCCATCAAGGGGCTTACAGACACTATGGAAAATCTATTATTGTCACTAATTCACCTACAGATCCGCTTGGTTGATGGTCCGAATGTTACTACTACAGGATAATCATAATTATGCGAGGTGAAACCACTTTTGGGTAGCAACTGCTATTCGAATGCTTTTAACAATACTATATTTATTTTTTGACAGTCCATTTATTTCCATTCGTTTTTTAATAGTCTATTAGTATTTATTAATTTTTTATCATCCATTAATATCCATTAGTTTTCCAATCGTTAATTAGTGTCTATTAGTTCTTTAACTGTCTATTAGTTTTCCAATAGTCGATTAGTTTTCTAATAGTCAATTAATATCCATGAGTTTTTTTATAATCCATTAGTTTTCCAATAATCCATTCATTTTTAATATTCCACTAGTTCTCCAATAATTCATTAATTTTTAATAGTCTATTGAAATCCATTAGTTGTCAAATAGTCCATTAATTTTCAATAGTCTATTTAAATCCATTAGTTGTCGAATAGTCCATTACTTTTTCGATAGTCCATTAGTCTTACACACTTCCTTAAAATCTATTAATTTTCAGTGGTCCATTGAAATCCATTAGTTGTCGAATAGTCCATTACTTTTACAATAGTCCATTATTTTTACATATTCAATTAAAATCCATTAATTTTCAATGGTACATTGAAATCTATTAGTTATAAAATAGTTTATTAATTTGTCAATAGTCCATTAACTTTCAATAGTCTCTTGAAATCCATTAGTGTCAAATAGTCCATTGAAATCCATTACTTGTAAAATAGTCCATTAGTTCTTCAATAGTCCATTAAAATCAATTAGTTGTAAAATAGTCCATTAGTTCTTCAATAGTCCATTAAAATCAATTAGTTGTCAAATAGTCCATTACTTTTACCATCGTCCATTAGTCTTACATACTCTATAAAAATCAATTAATTTTTAATGGTCTATTAAAATCCATTAGTTGTAAAATAGTCGATTAGTTCTCAATAATTTATTACTAGTCAATAGATTTCGTAGTAGCACATTATTTTTTCAATGGTCCATTAGTTCTTAATACACCACTAATTTTTCGATCGTCCATTAAACTCTGTTAATGTTCAATAGTCCATTAACTTTCCAATATTCTATTATATTCAATATATTTTCATTGTATCCCTACCAACGACTCTAAACCAAGAATACCCATCTCTTTTTTCTCAAAAAACAACAAAAAAATTTTCTACCCTAGCCCCCACATTCTCTTCTCGCAATCTGCGCCTTATTTCATTCCTCCCGATATATACCCACCATATAACATATACAAAAGTACAAATCCAAATCCATCCCAGCTTGTTTCTATCAACCAAATTCAGAATAATTCACTCGCGACACATGATACTTTCAATATAACTGCCTATCCTGAAGATTCACCAACCAGCCTCCAGGATAAGAACGAGACTCCAATATTCTACATTTACATCCGAAGAAGAAATGCCATTTTTCTGCGCTCTGCTCTCTTGTCAGTGATACAGGGTGAAAAGTAATAAGAAGAAATGAAAAGTTACCGTGGGGGGGGGAGGATGTAGGGGGTGACTAAAAAATGAATCAACCCAGGATAATAATAATAAGCATAAAAAATGAAAACCTTCGACACTCTTATAGCGACAGTTGGCAGACACTTATACTTACACTTTTGTATGTTTGCATCTAAAGAAGGGTGTAGAAAGCTTTAAAGACAAGTATATGGAGTATTTAGAGGCAGCTGTAAGTGGAAACTCTATTTCTTCCTTTTTTTTTCTGTCTTCTTTTCTTCCTTTATTCGTAGTTATACGCCATCGCATAAGTTCTTACAATAGCGAGTTAAAAAGGATGAATGCAGAACCTCGCTCAATTTAATGGGCCCAACAACCAACAACTCGTGGTATTTACTTCTTCCATCACCAACACACGCCAAGATGAAGATAGAGTTATACGCATTCGAAAAAAAAAACGAGAATTTGAATGTTTTTTTTTTTTTTTTAAACTGTCTTTGGTGACTTACAAGTAAGAAAGAAAACAAAACGTCAACTTCTTGTTTCGGCGTGAATTTATTCCTGGCAACTAAAGCTAAAGACGTATTACTTATATACACACATATTTATATATATATATATATATAATAGTAGTGTTGTTCGTTGGAAGCGAATTTCTGTGCGAGTTGAGAATAGAATGCATTTTAAATATACAAATAAATTGTATCGTAAATAAATATAAAATAGCAATTTTTTATTATTCATTATTATTTTAATGGTTGTTTTATAAATAACTACATAAATAGCTATTTAAATTTTGGCTCAACAGAGATGCGATGGTGATGGTTGTTGAGGTCAAGTGGAATGCTATTATGTTTTTATAACAATAGATCGTTAATTTTGGGATGGGTTGACAGTAAATTATGGATGGGATTTAAATTATTTAGAGGTTGTGATGTTTATTGTAAAGGGGGGGAGAGAAGGGGGATGATTTGAGTGGTGAATTTTTGCAAGGACTTTGGGGACACAATGTTATGTTAAGTTATAAAAGAACCAGAAAAATCGGTCGATTAGTTTCCGAGTTATAGTCGTAGCAAAATTAAGGTACAACCCAAAGCGCGGCAGCAGAAACTTTTAAATGAGATTTGGAGGTCAAGGATAGGAGATAGAGAAAAACTGTAAAGGACCTTTTTTGATGAAAATTTGATTTTAAATAAGAAACTTGTGTAAAAAAAAAAACTTGTCATAAAAGAGTCATAAAGCTTAGGATCCTAAACGTGACACAATTTAGCACATTTTTATGACAACTTCATGTCACCAAACCGAAATGAAATTGATATTTCAGAAAATTATTCTCGCAATTACTCAAAGGAAAAATGTTGTAAAAAGTACTTTTATGACAATTTTTGGATACTTTAATGACAATTTTAGGATAATTTTAGAACACTTTTATGACAACTTTAGGACATTTTTATGACAATTTGAGGATACTTTTATGACAATTTTAGGACACTGATGAATTTTAGAATACTTTTATAACAGTTTTAGGATACTTGTATGAGACTTTTATGATAATTTCAGGAGACATTTACGACCATTTTCGGACAATTTTATGACATTTTTAGGACACTTATGAATTTTAGGATACTTTTATAACAGTTTTAGGATATTATTATGACAATTTTAGGACACTTTTATCACTTTTGGACACTTCTAAAATTGCCATTAAAGTATCCTAAAATTGTCCTAAAGTTGTGATAAAAGTGTCCTAAAGTTGTCATTAAAGTGCCCTAAAATTGCCATAAAAGTATCCTAATACTGTCCTAAAGTTGTCATAAAAATTTCCTAAAGTTCTCTTAAAAATGTCATAAAAGTGCCCTAAAATTGTCATAAAAGTACTTTTTACAACGTATTCCTCTCTGAGCAATCGCGACAATATTTTTCTAAATTCTAAATTTCATTCCTTTTGGTGTCATAAAGTTGTCATAAAAATGTGCTAAATTGTGTCACGTTCAAGATCTTAAGCTTATGACTCTTTTATGACAAGTTTCTTTACACGGGAAGGTCCTTATTATTTTTGCCCTATCTCTTACCATTCAAACGGAATTTCAATTTTAATTGTAATTATTAGTAAGTTTGATTAGATCTCTTGTTAAGATAAATTTAGAATCAAAATTCTGGTTTAAATATTAAAAATATGAAAAAATTAAAAGATATCTCTCTTTAGAAAATTAAATTTTCTATCAAAAGTATGCTCCTCAGTTTTGCGGCATCTCTAACCTTTCAACCAGAAAATCAATTTCAATTTCAATTTTATCATTTATACGAATTTGAAGGTGATTATGACTAATTGTAGAAATTAGGACTAATTGTAATTAAATAAGCGTAAATCAGATGCTCATTTTTCATGAGTACTTAGTGGATGATGTATTGAAGATAGTTGCAGACAATCGGGTCAATCGTTGAAGTACTTAAAGAGTTATAACGATAAAAAAGAATGTGAACTCTAATGACTCTCGATCATGATAATCCGTATTAATTTTGTTAGCAATAAATATTATTCTTGTGACTGTAAAAAAATAAGTGGTTCGTTTGTGATGAGAAGGAGAGTACAAGAAGATAAAACTAATCGAGTGGTTCGAAAAATCAATCCTTTTATGGTCATCACACTCTCATCTCACATACTGGTTAAAGTGAGTTTATATTAAAGTTGTACAGTTAGAGTCACCAAAACCAGTTGGCGGTAGTATATATCTACATCTACCAAGTGAGCACGAGCCACACGCAATGTGTCTTCTTGATCAAGAAGATAAAACTCTGATCCTTTACTTGCACCAGAGAGCAAAGGGGCCACCAAGCCCCTCGTAAAATCACGATAAAAAAAAATAAAATAACAAAGCCGTCCTACAGAAAACTGAGCAAGTAACTACTACAAAAAATATATAATAATAATAATGATAATAATAATAAAACTCAACAAAAAGATAAAGATGAAGAAATACAGGAAGCTGCGATTCATCAGCACTGCCGGATTCTCAGCTTAGATCATCCATCATTCAGCTATATTTCTCTTTTCTCGTTTCGCTTTTCTCCTACAGCGCCCTCTCAACATTTCTTTCAAGAATTTTTTATTGTACTGTCCTTCACCCGTCGCTCAGCTTCAACAATGCACAATCAATATCTCATTTTAATTTTTAATTGCTAGTTTGTAGCTCGTATTGTTGACGATATTTCGGACGTTATTTTTTGTATAATTTTAAACTTCAAATTTTGACTGAAAAAATAGAGATACGAAAAAAGTGGTTTAAACTTTTCTTTTAGAAAAATAAATTTCCTACAAAAAAGATTTCTTATGAGTTTTTCGTATTTTCAATATTTAACTCAGAATTTTTATTTTAAACTCATTTATGATACTTGATCTAATCAAGATGCCTCGGATCAAACTTTAAATAAAAATTATGGCTAAACGGTTAGAGATAGAGCAAAATTGATGAAGACTTTTTCAAAAGGGAATAAAATTTTCTATAAAAATGGTTTCTTACAAATTTCTTGAATTTCTAATATTTAACCTAGAAATCATAAGTTAAATTTTACTGCTCCGCGCTTTGGGGTGTGCCGTGATTCTGCAATGCCTATAACTCCCAAACTACTCGACCGATTGTTCTGATTTTTTCATCACTTGTTGTGAAATAGTGTCCCTTAGGTTCCTGCAAAAACCAGCTAATTTGACCAACACTAAAAATAATAAAAAAAAAAAAAATGGAGTGTGATAATAAATATTTCACTATTGCAATTGCTATTACTATTATTATGGAGATGCTGATAAAAATTCAACGAAAAATATACGAGGACAGAGAATGAGTATAGTATTTTGTAGTGACATACCGTGTATGTCGCACCCAGCAGACAGCTGAGCACTGAAAAACATAACGCATATAATCCGCTGAGAATATATATTTCTATTTCTCTGTTTTATGTTTTTATATATGTTTCACGTTATTTCATTTTTTTTGTCTCGTCAACTCGTGCTTTTTCATATATATATATATATTTTTTTTTTTCCTATTACTTGTATCTTTTTTTGACTCATCGTCGAGCCATCAACAATATTCGTACATTCATGCACAACACGCCTTCCGACAACCCGAGAATTAACCTGTTGACACTTCTTTGACAAGGTCATGCAGGCATGCCAAAACATGATGAGGAAAAAATTTTATATTAAAACTGCAACAATAATTATTTTCATTTTTTAGATTAAAAATTTTTATTAAAAAATTCAAATTATTAATTAATTGTATTTTTAGAAATACGTCAAAAAAAGTACCACAAAGCTTGCTATAGCTTCCAGCATTGATGAAGACCCCGTATGTCTGCTTACCATGACAATAGCTCGTAAAATATGATACCGTCTGGTCTGAAATGTGGTTTCTCTTAGTATTTTTCGGCGCGACTTATTATTCTGCGAATGCAACCAACGTAGCTTAAAGTATAGGCTGAAACTGCAACAACTCGTCTTTTTGTTACAATAAGAGTCGTCTGAGGTCATCATGCATAAATAAACTCACACTGTCTTGCTTTTACTTGCTCTTGTACTCAAGTAGCTTAAACCAGGGAAAACGATACCGATTTGTCGGCGTTTTCAAGCACCACCACCAATCCCAGACTACCACAGACGTGTCAGTGACCACTATCCCAGCGGGAAAGTGACCACAACTGGAATTAAGAGACACCAAGGTCAGGTGCAGAGCGTTTATTCAATGAGCTCGATCTTACTTTACCTTTCTTCGGTAGATTTACTGGACCCAGGTGCTGAGCATTTAAGATCTAATGGTTTATCTTGAAGAATGGAGATTTGGCAAATTTTTTCATCGTAAACTATCGCAAATACGGAAAATTTGTTGGAGTGAAAAAAGTTGGTAAATTGACCCTTAAATGCAGAAAAAAATTTTAAGTTGGTAAATTGGCGATAGTAAAAAAGTTTTCTTTGTTAGGTATGAAAAAAATCAAGTTTTTGGGCATTCTACCCCCTCTTACTTTGAGATAATAAGTCATATGTATGCAAGATATTTTTTTTCTAATACCTTATTCATGGTACTGAAATACTTCGAGGGTAATTTGGCCAAGTAATTGGTGAAAATAATTTTTTTTCGGCAGTTAAAAATAAAATTTAGCTAAAAATTACTATAACTTGATGAAAAAGAAATAAAAAATTTTGTTTTAAGTTAATACCAGTCAGGAGACTAGAATTCCTTTTTGAAAAGACAAAAAAAAATAAGTTTTTAAGTTCACCATTCTTTGACAGTAAATTTACGGGTTATAGCCATATCTAATGGGTTTGCGTGCTGGAATCTGCTTAATGCTTTGAATGCGTGACTCGAGCAAACTCGGATCATTTCTGCGTTTGGAAGTTTCGACTTTCAGCGATTATTTCGACCCGTAGATTTTAGCAATCATTTATCAGTGAAATCTGAGCTTAATTAGATAGCTTAAATTGTAGGATGATCAGTTGATCGTAGAGCTAGAGTGTCTTATTGAAAAAGTTATAGGCTAAAGGAAAAGTATATGGTATTTATCAGGAAAAAACAAGTAAAAGAATAACAAGTTACACCCTTAGAGGGTAGCGTGAAAATTTCTTAATGCCGCTATACAGGATCAGGGAGAGCTTGGTTGAAAAGTTTTTCGCCCCTGCTTTTCTTTTCTCTTCTCTTACCTTTTAGCTGTTTTTTCTTTACAAAGACTTTCATAACAAACTTCTCACTCTTTGATAAATTTTATTTGACCTTTTTTTTAGCATGCCCTGATTATAAATCCTGTTTACTAACTTACTTCTTCTTATACTTTGGCTTCGTCTTTGTCGCCGTTCAACGCGTTCGATGCTTCTTTTCAGGTTGATCCTCGAGAAAAAAAATAACGGGGATGGAAATTTACAATTCAATATAAATATTCAATTGACAATACTTATTATAATGTAGGTTGTCGGATACAATTCATATATAGTTGTATGTGATAACATATGGTTTAAATGGTCCTTCTACGGTCATGTACATTTTTTTCTAACCAAATATTATCCTTATATCATCAGATATAGTTTATATATGTTCAAATGTTACTCATATGGTTCTTCCATGATCACATCGGGTTCTTGTATAACTAGGTTTGGTCTATATGGTTTTTATATGATCAAACATGGTCATATATAGTTAATAAATAATTACATATGGTTTCTCTATGATCACATATGTGTCTTCTATGACAACACATGATTTTAAGCCCTTATGAGTTTACATATGATTTAAGTATGATCACATATAGTTTTTAGGATTCCTCTATGATCATAAATGGTTCTGTATGACCATATATGGTTCTATGTGATCATATATGGCTATGTAAGATCGTGTATGGTCATGTATGGTTCTATATGATCACATATGGTTCTATATGATCATATATGGTCCTATATGATCATATGTGGTTCTTATATGGTTCTATATGAACATATGTGATTCTTATATGATTTTATATGATCATATATGATCCTATATGGTTCGATATGATCATATATGGTTCGATATGATCATATATGGTTCTATATGATCATATGTGGTTCTTATATGATTATATACAACCATATATTCAAAAAATTGAATATTAAAGTACACTTGCCTACAAAGAGTCATAAAAAAAGTGAGTCTGGAATTGTCGGATTACTTGTTAGTTTGTTATCCTCGGAATGAATCCGTGGCATAGCGTAGATGATAGAGTGGATGAATTCAGTGAGACGGCGGGAGGTCTTGCAACCAAGGACCTCACATGGCGCAGGACAATGAAGGTGGTCTGGTAGTACACTTGCGTAGTTTACTTACTTTCGTCTGCTGCACCAGGGTGCCTTCGCCTTATATAAAACCATACCATACCATACCAAACACCGGCTCGGAAAAAGTCGAGTCATCCATTCTATTCCACTACACCCGGCTAACCACTGGACACCCTTCTACACTATATACACCGTGAAAATGAAAGCCACTCGCCGTCGCCCGGGTCTAACGGAATTACCTCGAGATCTCTTGTCTGCCGAGGGATACCCTCCCTCTCACTATGTCTCTCTATCTCTATATAAAATTCGAGAGTAAGAGTGAAGAGACATTATTATTATTTTTCATCAGATTATCCGTTTATAATCACAGATAATCGGCGGAACCTTTTCGGCACATTATTTTTAACTGTAAAAAGCTTTTTTAATAATTGCAATGTAATCCCCTCTCCACCCTATTTACTTCTTTTTAAGCTTTTTTAATCAAACTAAGTGTTGGCTTTTATTTCCTAACATTGTTTTGTGAAAATTACAATTGTGAATTTTTTTATTTCTATTTTAAGATGCCAGATACAAAATTCGCACGATCGCACAAATTTTTAAAGCACAAAGAAAATATTCTCCTTCCATTGTAATCAGCCGTTGGATTTTTCCTTCAAAGGGAAGAACAAATTTTATGATTTTCTAGTTTAGTCACGATCACATTCTCCTCCTTCGTCGATAAAGAAAATAAGAAATTTTGAAAATTGTATTTATTATTATTAATTCTTAAGATATTTTTTTTTGAAAGAAAGAAAGAAAGGAAAGCAAAAACACGAATTGTGGAGCAATTTTGTTTATGCTGTAGATTGTAGACTGCGGAGAGTAGTTTGGTCTCGCAACAACCGTTGTGTTACGGGTACTTGGCTTTTCTACTTTCCTTCAACCATGAAAACCCAAATTACTTGCTTAGTTTACTGGCTCTTAGTGTTTACTCCGAAGGACACTTTGTTTCTAAACAACAACGTTTAAACCAACGTACACATATGTAGAAAGATAAATTTGTGCTTTCATAAATTTTTAAAAATAGTTATAAAACGTGTTATAGTTAATTCTTCTCCAAAAAAAGTAACAAGACGTTTATTACTCGAAAAAATAATGAGTGGATCCTATTAAAATTATTTTGAAAAAAATTTGAAATTAAGTTAGTTAAATTTTTAATTATTTTCAAGATTCAGAATCTTGATTATTTATTGTGGATTAGCGTCAAAACTAGTCGCTCGATCTTCTTTAAATTTTATGAGGACTTATAGGCTGGTAAACTACGTCGAATTCCGAAAGCCGGATGAAAATCGGTTAATTTATTCAATAATTATTACAAGTGATTAAAATCTCCAAAAATTAGTCACTTTTCAATTTTTGAATTTTTTTTGAAAAAATCAACGGATTGAAACTGTGCTCGCAGTCATCAAAAGCAATTAACTTTCTAAAGGCCTCTGAAAATTTTCAAGTTGATTGGCTGGGTCAATTTCGAACAATTCTCAAAATTGCTATTTTTTCAATTTTTTTTTCTGATTAGCATCAAAGCTATTCGCTTGATCTTTTTTCAATTATACAAGGACCTAAAAGTTGGTAAACTACGTCGAATGCCGCAAACCAGACCAGAATCGGTTAATTTATTCAATAGTTATCGCCAAAAATTAAAATTTCCAAAAATTGGTAACTCTTCAATTTTTGGATTTTTTATTGAAAAAATCGATGCATCAAAACGAGGCTTGCAGTCCTTGAAGGAGTTTGACCTTCTCCAAGCTTTTCTAAAATTTCAAGTTACCTAATCAATTCACTGATAAGCACTTTCCAAATTTACACTTTTCTCAAAAACGTTTCTTTGAATGACCTTCAAAACCACTACTCAACCGATTGCAATCAAAACGATCAAATCCCAACTAAACTTCGACTCTTCCATCCTTTATAACAAAGCTGAAGAATCTTATCAAGGACATCGGACACCCATTCCAACGTAACAATATACCTTACCAACTGCAGGAAGGTATCATTGTTGGGTTTTAGCATTGTTTATTAACACCCGACACCGTGATACCTCAGAGTGTGGTTACGCGAAACTTAAAGCAAGAGTTGGTAGTTACCAACAATTGATCCTGGTATTATAGTTGAGCTACCGTGAATCAGTACGTGGCTTGTACAATTCTGTGAAATGAATTGGATGATCCATACCTCGCGTGGAACAAAACAACAACAACAACAATAACCATAACAGCAACAACAACTTAGAGATGCTGCGGTGTTCTTGAGAACAATCCAACTTTGTGAATTTAGATTCGCACAGCTTTGCAGCAGATGTTGTGCTAGCAGTAGTCTCGGTGATATATGGCGCCCTATATATACCGTGTCCATTCACAAGATGATGGATTGAGTCTACATCTTCTACATTGAGTTAGTCTTCTGGAATGCAAACATCCTAACCAAGATGTATCATCTTCATCTTGCTTTATTCCAACCTTTTATTACCATTCTCTGTTGGTGCTATCACTATATATCTTTTGGTGCTTCCAGCTTCCAGCTACAAGTCTGTTAATGTTGTATTAATGCAGTAAGAAAGCTCGTTCATCAACTGAGCTTCTGAAAGTTTAGCAACACAAGAGCCATAGTCTAGGTACCTTAACAACAACACCCGCGATAAATTCTGAATTCCAAGATCCAAGACTAAAGACGGTCCTAAGCAAACTACCAAAGGCTCTTCAAACTCGACTCGAGTGGAATCGAGCGCCACAACAGCCTTACACCTTACTCATATAGCCTAAAGCATTGGTAGGTGCAAAATCATTCGACACCATCCCTATTTCAATGACGAACGGCTCCAGTTCTGGTATTAGGGATGAAGCTTTAGCTAGTCAATGGAAATTGAATCCGTCAAAGGACAGGATTCCAATGCGAAATAAATGTTCAAGAGGATAACAAAACCGAAAAAAGGGTATCAGATATATATCTGTACTAAAGCTTTAACGAAAATCCATCTGACGATCGTTAAAACCCTTTTGGATAACGACTTCATTGTCGTCGGAAAGTTAATCTAGGAAAAAGTAGAATATTGATGGAGAATTTTTTTATTTTAATTAGAATAACTTTTGAAGGAATTGAACGATTTTGACTCGGTTTGTGGCATTTGACGCAGTTTATCAACCTTCAGATCTTGATGAAATTTGAAAAATATCGAGTAATTAGTTTCGACGCTAATCCAAAAAAAAAAAAATTCTCTTAAAAAAAACGATTTGGAGAATTTTTCAAGATCACTTTTTGAAAATTTCTATTTTTTTACGATAACTCTTAATCGAATCAGCCTATTGTAACCGACTTTGCAGCAATCTACACTGCTTTTCAACCTCCAAGCTCTGATAAAATTTGAAATCAATCGCACGCATAGTTATAACGCCAATCGGAAAAAACTGTTCTCACAAAAGCTAAATTTTGATCATAACTCAGAATAATCCCATAAGTAGACACTTTATACACCACATACAGTGATTTGCATAAAAGCAAGATCAAATTCTTTTCTTTAACACGAAAAAGCTCTAGTAACATATATATTAGTATATCCCATTACGTGAGTTTTCTATCGACTTTATAGTTTGCGCAGCCTCCACAATTCTCATGGGCCACACTCATGTAACAAAAACAGTCTTATAAATCCTATATCTATACATATATGTGTTTATAAAATAAAAAAATATCGTATGAAAAAGATAAGAAAAGAAAAAGGTGAACGTCAAAGGATAATTAACTCTTGTCTGAACACAGCTATATTGGTTCTTTGTGATACGTGGCAGAGAATGTTGGATAGTGACTGAAAGCCATTTTTCTAACGCTTTTGACCTGACATCGTACATACAAACATATACGTATGTATGGATGTTGGGCGTGTACGGATATATCTATAATAAAGTGGTGGAAAAGAAAATGTCATTCGTTTGCCGTCATAAATACCAGACCGAGTCATAACTCAAGACTAATACTAACTAAATTCACGTTCGATGGAATTTTTATCTGAATATAAAGATATAACTTCGATGTCAATGTCTGTTGGATATTTATTCAAATTTAATCAATTTTATATTCATATTTTTTTATCTTGTTATGGGTTATGGTATGGAGAAAAAAAATATATATATGCATATAAAAGTAAACAACAGATTCAGGAATTAATATTCATTAGAAATAAAAATCAAGATTTTGTTTAATTTCAAATCTTGATAACTTTTTAAATATTGCTCTTGACTAAAAATACACGAAAGTAATTTTTCCTGATAAAGTGTCGCTAAAAGACTGTCCTAAGATTAAAATTTAAAAAAAGTAAAAAATAAAAAAGTTTTTTTTGTTAGTTTTGGAAAAAAATTTTTTGGGGGGAATAAATGAAAATATTTAAAATTTTGTACTAGAAAAATTTTTGGACAAATATATTACAAGAAATTCGTAATGAAAAAATTGAAAAAATTTCAACATTTTGACTATCGATAACTTTTGAACCAATTGTCTGAATTAAAAATTACAAGAGCAAAAAAAATTAGCAAATTGATACTAATTGTTGTAAGAGAATTCAAAGCTTATGATTTTCCCATAGGAAAAAAGTTTTCTTTGTTAGGTATGAAAAAAAACCGTATTTTTTTTTTATAAAGAAGTTTATAATTCTTAATAGATTAAATTAATCTCTAAAAAAAGCAATAACATGACGTTATAATTAAAAATGAAGATTAACGATAAGAGAGTTTAGTAACATCAAAGCAACTATTTGTTCATTAGACTGGTTAATTTGTTGTGGAATGCAGTATTTCGAGTTTAGGATCGTATCCTGAAACTATTTGAGCAGATGTGTAATTGTAATTATAATTATATATACTTTAGATGAATTTAATTACCGAGTAATATAACAATCCAGAATATTAATTGGAATAACTCTCGGCATAACTCAGCGGGTCTGTTCAATTTCAATCTTGACTCGAAATATCCGATCCAATAAGATGTGGATTTATTGTATTATTAAGAGTGATAAAAATAAAAAATGAAGACTTTAACTATTAAGACAGGTGTCGCAGCAGGTTGATGAGGTGAATGGTCAGAGTATTTGACAAGGGTGAAGTGAACGAGGGTAGATTAGACGTAGGGTGTTGTTATATATTACTGCCAGGTAAGGAATTCTCCACTTGTGATAATTACCCCAGTGTATCTCTGTAACATTATACAGTTGTAGTTGGTAGTATATATAACATAACATAATATAAGATAATATAATGCACTCCTCCTCTCTCTACCCCTTTCTATTTATCTGAAGGGAGCACTTTAGGTAGTGTCCCCTTGCGAGACAGGCCACCCTTTTCGCAGTTACCTCCTACCTTATACTTCCTCACTTGATATTACTCTTTATAGAGCTACTACCACTACAAGTACAACAACCAGTACTTTCATACTCCCTATGTACTCACCAGTATGAGCTTTATCGAGTGACTCTCTTTCTATTCTACTATAAAGGCACTTGTACATATTTATATTATGCGAAAAATATGCTTTTGACTAAAGAGACTCTTCAAAACGTGTCACGGTTTATCGAACAATGAATCTCTGTCTTATTGTCCTCCATTTTTATTATTACACTACGAATTTTAGTCATTTTTCCTTAAATTTTTTTTTCAACTCTTCAAAAAAATTACTTGCCCCAATTATTTCTTCCAATTACCCGGCTAGTATCCAAGTACAATGTGTCAACTGAGATAAAAAAAATATCGTGACAATAAATCAGTTGTTATCTCAAAGAAAAATGGCGCTGAAGGTGAAAAAATGCCGTTTTTTTCATACCTAACAAAGAAAACTTTTTTCCTATGGGAAATTGTGGTGGTTAAAATTTTTTTTTGTACTTGAGGAGTAATTTGTAAACTTTTTTTACTCTTATAATTTTTTCATATCTCTCATTATTTTCGAAAAAAAAATTATCAAAAATCGGCTTATAGAAGAATCGAAGCTTTTAAAAAAAAAACTTGGTAATGAAGACCT
Source organism: Cotesia vestalis (assembly GCA_000956155.1). Classification (NCBI taxonomy): domain Eukaryota; kingdom Metazoa; phylum Arthropoda; class Insecta; order Hymenoptera; family Braconidae; genus Cotesia; species Cotesia vestalis. The sequence goes on along the minus strand of JZSA01002616.1, from coordinate 4,943 downwards.
TAAGCTTGGATAAATAATGGAATAGAATATAAAATGAGGTGCCGAGAGGGAGTATAAAAATAAAAATAACTAAAAGGCGACAAGAAGGATAGACTTAACTGCAGTGGCAAAGTGGGAAGAGGAAAAAGACAAGCCGTGGAAACATGCCGTGAGCAGCGGCAACCGGGGTTTGCCCTGATATTACAGATATTGAATATTGATAGGGTTTGACTCGGTTGAATGACTTAATTCTACAAGAGCAAGACTAAAGATTTATCGTACTAGCTGGCTGTTGGGTGCTTTCTTAACACTAAGATCTGCTTTAGAAACAACTTATTAATCTAAGCCGGCTTGTACAAACTTTACTTTTTAAATCCTTATCTTACATTCTCATTTCTTATACATATTCACACCCATACTTAACATAACCTAACCACTCACTCATCTTGTTCATATATTTATCTATTTTATTTACGAGCTGACGTTAATTACATAAAATTTATCACTAATCCAAAAATTATCCAACACCTTTTTATTGAAAAATCTTAAAACAAAATTTGTCTTGAGTGGTTTTTTATTAATCTTATATTAGCGTGATATATTTTGTGACCATGGTGGGTGGCCTCAGATATATTTTATTTTTTTCCCAAAAGTAATTTACCGCTACCGATCGTATACGAATGCATCAACGTGGTAGTTAAGGTAAAACACAAGTTTTTTGCAGGTTCACTACCGAGAAACCGATGAGTTTTTTTTTGTTTGTAGTTAAATAATTATTTGGTTGAACCTCGGAAATGTTAAATGTTGATTAAAATTTAATATGTAAATATGTAATCTCGTACATCTATATTTACGGATATATACATGATGATCATTGGAAGTTAGTCCGCTTGGCAAATAAAGCTTCTTTTATACTGATCGACTATCTAAATCTTGAAACGATCGCTGCAGAAACTACCGGGCGTGACCATGTATATTCGCCGACGGCTACTACACGTGAGGTCTATACTTATTTGGTCTTATTTAGTTTCAAGGTAATAAAATAACCAAACTTTCGGCTCTTTATTTTTATCATACCCATTATTCTGCCGAGCAAATAACCATTGTCGTTCAAAGGCAATAAAATTAATCAGCCAATGAAATTATTAATTCCGCAACAATACCTTTATATTCATACATGGATACTCCCAGTAATCATTGCTTGTAAAAAATAATAATTTGAAGGGTCAAAATTTACGTGTAAAGCCAAAAAAACACGAATTTTTTTTCCTAAAAGAGCAAAACATATTTTCTCAACATTCCTTTCACTATTTAACCTTATATTATTTGATTACAATGTAGAAATTGTAGAGAAAAAAATATTCGGAATATATATGACTTGTTGTCTGGGAGATAGAGGAGGTGAAATACCCAAAAACGCTATTTTTTTGTATCTAACAAAGAAAACTTTTTTCCGATGGAAAATTTTGGAAATTTTAATTTTTATTTATTGATGCCGATCGATTTGTCAACTTTTTTTATTCTTACGATTTTTCCATATCTTTCATAGTTTTTGTAGAAAACTAATTTTTTATATAGACATGAGCAACAATGGAGATAAAAGATCAATTACCAATACATGAAAAATAAATTCCAGCGATGGCTCTATTGTATATTTTCTACCGGAATAGTAAAATTGTTTATAACCGGTGAAATATATATATTGAAAACACTGATGCTATACTACACTAGTTTAAATGCTTGGTATAGAAAGGAAAAACCCATCAGAAGAGACTCGCAAATGTTTTGAGTGACAGCAACTGAGCAAAATGAATATTTAAAGAACAATAACACCGACAAATGCTGGGTTCCCATGAAATACTCGACTAAAAAATATAATGCCATATACGCACAGCAATAAAATTTATACTGCTTTTAAAGCATCGTAAAATAGATGGGATAAAAAATCCTCTTAATTTATTTATTTATTATTATTATTATTATTTTATCTAACTGTTGTATGTTGTATATTTATATTTATATCTACTTTGCCTGTTCACAACTATGTATTTTGACATATAAACACACAACAACACACTTAGAAGGTTTTAATTCATCCAAGAATTTTTTAACAGCTACTAATTTAAATTTAACGATCAGCGTAAAAATTAATTCAGTAGCTGACTAAATAATTACCTAATTATTTCAATGTAAAGTATAATTTGATGATTACTAATTAAAATAATGACGTCAATAAAAAACATTATAAATACCTATGAAAAATTAATTAGACATAAATTAAACATCTCTATTTCTTCGTACAGTCAATTTGGCAAATTGACAATTTTGGATAATTTTTCACTAAGAAAATACTAAAGATACAAAATTTTTGTATGAATGAAAAAAGTTGACAAATTGGCCGTTAAATACGGAAAAAATTTTTGAGTGGATAAAATGGGCATAGGAAAAAAGTTTTCTTTGTTAAGTATGAGAAAAATCACATTTTTGAGCATTTTACCCCCTCTATCTTTGAGATAATGATACACATGTATTCAAAATATCTTCTTTCTAGTACTTTATATTCTCTGTTTAAACAGTACGAGGACGGCTTAGATAAATAAATTTTATAAATAATTTGTTTTAGAAATTAAATAAAACATTTTTTAAAAAACGTTTATCACATGCTGGAAAACTTTTGTAAAAAATATTCAAAGTTATTATCACTTAGAATACTAAAATTCTTTTATGAAAAATCAAAAAGAAGTTTTTCAAAATGGAAATAGTTTGAAAGAATAAATTGAAATTCTGAATGGAATTTTCGAGGGGTTTTTTTCTTCAAAATAGTAAAAAATGATGGATACCATTAATCTAAAAGCATTTGGAAGCTCAAGAACCCGGGTGGTTAAATGTCGTGAGATTCGAGTTGTGATGATGGAAGAGGTGTAGTAGTGTGTTTAGTGAGAAGAGTACAAGTAGGAATACAAGTGGAAGAAGAAAAAGAAGTATATAGTCTAGCCCGCGGTGGTGGTCGTTTGGTTCCGCACGAAAGAATCCAACGTACGATGACTCTTTGACTTTGACGTTACACTGGCTTAAACTTTCTTCGAGTCCACCAGAGCGTCGTCAAAGCGCGTACAAGTCCTCATGTATGTATATATTTGGTGATATATATATGCGGCTCGGATGACTACGTTGACAGACTAAAGAAAGGATCTGTTCGATCCTCTTTACTTTCGTCTCATCTTTTCTACTTCCCAAGAAGAGTACAGAATACCTTTTACTTTTATTTCGAGGTACATCGTTGGGAATCCGCCCTCGGTACTTCCAGAAATGACAGTCGTGCACGGAAAAAACTACAAGAGCTAAAATCTACAAATGATTGCTCTCACTGTCTATTATTCAGCGACCTTTGACCTTACAAACAGTGAATTCATTTAAAAGACAGCTCAGATGAAAGTCGAGACTTTTTTTCACCAAATTATAAGCATTTTTAGCAAAATTTTTTTTTAACTTGAAAAAAAAAATTATTTCGGTAATTGATGTGTCCAAATTACCTCAATAATATGAGAGTCAATTGTATAAGGTAATGAGAAAAAATTATTTCAAATATTTAATACTCTTTATCTCAAAGATACAGGGGGTAAAGTGGTGAAAAACGTGGTTTTTTTCATACCTAACAAAGAAAACTTTTTTCCTATGACCAATTTACCCAATCAAAAATTTTTTCTGTATTTTAAGGCCAATTTTTCAACTTTTTTTACTCTTATAACTTTTTCATATCAGCAATAATTTTTCAAAAAGAAATGATCCAAAAACCACTTTTTTTCACAATGTTGTAATTTAATGTGAAATGTCAACTGAGACTCAAATTTTTAATATACAATCCTCTACTGACACAAATAACGAGTTAAAAAACAACAATGTACTTCCTAAAATTGACCGTCATGTCCCAATAATTCATCATACATTAAACATTCATCCATCCACACACATCAATTTTAAACGCATTCATTATAAATTACGTCAATTGAAATTGATTTAACTATTAATGGGCTTTATGAACCATAGAATGATCCGTTTCAGCCAGTTATTATTACCTCATCTATATTTATAAACATGTATGTATATATATAACCACAATCGACATACGGGCGAATAGTAGTAATAGTAACAGTAAGTAAACCTTACATTAACTGTCTTTTAATTAAATTGTAAGACTTGCATTATCACTTGAATAGAACCCTCTCAATCCCCCAGCTTATTCATAATTTATCTATCGATTACCAGCTACAAGACTTAAATAAGCCATTACGTTTCCCCTTTCACTTAGCAGAACTTGTTTTTGCGAATCAAAGTTTGTCTTTTTTTTTTTTTTTTTACTAAACGCTTATAAATTGAATAGAGAGGAAAGAAATAGAAAAAATAATAATAAAAGAGAGTCATAAGTGCGGATCCAAACATGATTGCTCGTCGACCGGAACATTGTGACGGTTCATGAGTCCCTCGGCGCGGCGGGTCCCAATTTCCGGTGGTTGAGGTCGACGAACCATTTTATTTGGATTGCCAATTGTTTTTCACCCTTATTTAACTTCAGAGCTTTTTTTATTTTCCCCTCAGAGGTTATTGATATATTCAGAAATTTACCTACAAAACACTATCAAAAATTCATTTCGTTGTCTTTAAAAAGTTTAGTTAAAGTTATTGATACCAAGTAAAGAAAAAAAAATTTTTTTTTTCAATTAAAATAATAAATTTTTTATTCATTAAAATCAATGTAAAGTTTATTGAAAAGGTAGAATGTTATTTAATTTTATAAACAATAAAAACTAAAAAGTTTAGTAAATAAATTTTTTATCCTCGTGTTTGGGCACACACTTTCTGCTCGTTGCACCAACTCACAAAAACTTTTTTTTTTATTTTTTGTCATAAAAAAAAACGATTATCTGCTGTATTACTGGTCAATATTTATTTGTTTAGATTAACTT
>JZSA01002615.1:0-21233 GCA_000956155.1 Cotesia vestalis | reverse complement strand
AAAAAAAAAACCCTCGGCTCTAAATCTTTTTCCAACCCTTACATCTGAGATTGCGTAATTTATCACTGGAAAGTTATTTTATCTGAAGAAAAGTAATGAAAGTGAGCCTCATTTTTTCCCCAGTTGAACTTTCGAATCCTCAGCGGCTCAGTTCTGATAAATTCTATCGAGATTACCCATTTCCGTTTTGTGAATCCAGACTGTGTATACGCAGTTGAAAGCCTATAAGAGATGATCTGATGATACTAATGATTTACCGCGGCCTAGTAATCAACGGTGACGTCTCAATCAATATTGATTCCCAGGATTTTAATTGCCGGAGAAATATATTCAATAAAAAACAATTGATGATGATGATAAATACCAGGTATGCTAATCGATAATCGAGAGTCTGCCGTCTATAATTGATAATTGAAGAACAAATTGTCGTCGTAAAGGAGGCGGAGTATCCAGCACAAGACTGGTAGTTGCCGGTAGCTATATCATCAACAAACTGGCAATTATCCGTAATGCAACGTTGCATGAAAGGTATTTATAGAGCTGGTAAATCGTCAGCATCGAGGAATTTTTGAAATCAAGGGCTGGTGATAGTAAAGGGACTGTTTTATTCTGTGGCGACATAGGCATCTTGGGTCATCAATCAGGATCCAAATCCGTCAACAAATCCCTCGTAAATGTCCGCTAAAAGGTTTCTGACTAAAATCTCGACTTATCAGCGGATTCGATGACAATGAGATCACTTTTGATTGATTGTCGTGTCAGATAGTCCATCTTGCTTTCAGACGATGATGATGATGATGATGATCATTACATTGGATTTTTTATTTCGGTAAAAGGAATATGCAATGAAGGTCAATCGTAAATTTTTTTTTATGATTGTGATAACCTTAGAATGCTTAGAATAATCATGACTATAACTGTCTTAGTGATGATCATAATCATGATCATGATAATTATTACTATTATCATGATAATTATGATCATGATCACGAAAATGATGATCATGATAATTATGACCATGATCATGATAATTATGACCATGACCACGATCATGCTAATTATGACCATGATCATGATCATACTAATTATGGCTATGATCACGATGACGGTCATGATAATTATGACCAGAAAGTCGATGATTATGATCATGAAAATTAATATGACCATATTCAAGATTATTATGACTATGAATATGACGATCATGTTCATGATGATTATGATATTGATGACTGTGACCATAAATATAACCACGGTCATGATTATTACGATAATGATGATATTGACCATGAATATGATCATGGTCATGGTGATTATGAACATGATTATAATAATGAAAATCACAACATCACCCAATCAAAACAATTGTTGACATTGTTGTTGACCAAATAATCGATTTTCCGGCGCCTAAATTCCGCGGATTGTAATGTATCTTCTAAATTCCTGGAAAATTCAATTAGTAATACAAGCTACCACTTTTATGGAATTCAATATCAAAGGACTGTTAGTCCCTACAAGTCCTGGTACAGAGTATGAGTCTAGGGTGAATTGGATCGGTGTAATCCGAGTAGCTCTTAACGAAGATTAATTAGTTAATGGCAGATTGTTTGGCCTTATGATACGACAGAGCACCGCCAAGGTTTCACCCAACGCGGTTACCGAAAGGGTCTACCACACCCTCGTGTCTCACATCTCACATCTTGGTATCTTGGTATCTTTGTAGGGTCGTTCAGTTTGTTATAACTTATAACAGTGTCCAAGTATCCGATAGCACTACCAGCCGATAAAGGGTTATAGTCTATTGAAACCCTGGCTTTCGTATAGCTGTAAGGATTGCTTCTGTTCTGACAAAGAAACTATTATTAGAGCGAGGCTAGAATGATGGAAGCCTGGCAACTTCAAACCACTTGATCCGAGACAATGACAATGGAGATATTGTAAGCTTGGTGGGTACTTGGCACGACTGAACCAAAATTCAAGTATTCAGGCTTCTAAAGAAATGAAATAACGATAAAATGTCTTAAAAAATTACGAAGCTCATTCATTTTATATGGACCAGTCATCATAAATACTCTTGATGGAGCATAAATCCAGAGAATTTAACCGCGAACCAATTTCCCTTGGTTATGTCTTCGGTCTAGGTCTTGCCAGACGATAAAACACATTCGCAATGATGGAATAACTCCGCAGCAGACACTTACCAGGTTCCTTTCTCTAGAGATGAGGATAAAGATAGCCCGAGAGCAAAAAGTAAAAGGTAAGTACCTGATGTCATCTCGTCTCCGCGATCGATGAACCGCCGGAAGCTACATTCGATTGATGTGACTTTGGAGTCCTCGAGTTATGGGACGAACTACGTCAGCTTCAGCATCAGCTTGATACTCGTAGCTATTACGGGGAATGAATAGGCCAAGCTTTGAGGATCATACTCTTGCTGGATGACAACCTGCTATTCATCTTTATTGCATTTTTTTTTTCTTTGGAAAAAATATGTTTAATATGATCATTTTCATCATCATAATCATGGCCCTAATTATTATCATGATTATGGTCATGTTTAATATAAGCATTATTATTATTATCATGATCATAATCATCGTGATCACCATAATCATGGTTATCATCAACCGTCATGTATAAGTTCATAATGATTAAAATCATCACTGTGATCATGGTCATGATTATGATTATTTCTTTAATCATGTTTGTAGTATTTATCACCATCATTATGATCATAGTCGACATGATTTACATGGTTATGATGACTATAATCATGCCTAAGTACATTGTCATCAGAATGATCTTCATGATCATAATCACTGCATTGTGTTCATAGTTATATTAGTTATCATGACCATGATCGAGCTCATCATGATCATCATCATGTTTAAGGTCATTATGATCATCATCATGTTTAAGGTCATTATGATCATCATGATTGAAGTCATCATAATCATCATGTTTAAAGTCATTGTGATTATCATCACCATTATGTCAAGGTCATTGTGATCATAATTTATTTCAATATCATGATTGACATCATCACCATTATCATCATTTTGATCATAATTCTAACTATAATAATTATGACTATGATCATACAGTGATCACATTTCATACATAGTGATCGTTATCATTTAGAAGTCCATCGATTTTAGTAAAATTAATTGAATTTTGATAGAAGTCAAAGGGTGAACAAATTTCAGGAAAGGTCGGCAGCATATGGTTAGGGTAAAAAGTGTAGCGGATCTGGGGAAACAAAAAGTTTGCGAATAAGGACCTAGCGATGCATTTATGTCGTAGGGCGGAAGAAGAGGAAGAGTGGGAGAGGGGTAGAAAAGTTTAGCAAAAAGAAAGTTGGTAGATGAAAAATTCTGGGTGGAATTCTTTGTAGGCAGTGTGCGGTGATCGGTGATACCGTGGGGTTTCGTGGTCGGATACTGGATGGTGGTTTTTATCCAGACAGATGATGGGGATCGTATCGATTACTTACTCGGGAATTAAATTACCGGTGATGTAGTGAATGTGTTTGATATTTCTGTTTGATCAATGGTCCTCAACAAATATATACGCGTAAATATATTTACAGATGATTTCATTTTAATGTACATCCTTTTATGTTTTACGAGTCATCAATGCATCGAATTAAATATTTATAGTGTTTTTTAATGTATTTGAACGATACTGATAATTTGTAACGATTAAAATTTTTATTATAAAGTTGGCAGTGAATAATTTAAAATTTTTAAAAGTTTACTATTATAAGTTCTAAATTACTGGGATAGTTATCAAGTTTTATGTTTCGTCTTCTTGAATGAAATACAAGATCTAGATAATTAAAGCAAGTACGGTAGAATTACAATTACGTATGAGGATTAGTCTGTTGGTAATAAGCATACGAAATGATGACATGAGTTTGAAATTTATGCAAATATATTAAGCATTTGTAATTAGTTGACACTATGTTGTACTTTGAATTGAAAACACAAACATTTGTTTTGCCAAGTCGATTTTTGTTATTTTTTGCGCCAAGTAAGAAATACATGATTATTAAAAAACAATATAAAAGCATCAATTTTTAATTTTATTGCCAAGTAAAAAAATGTTTGACATAATCCACGTCAAGTAAAAAGTACTTGGCAGATAATTGTTTATTAGGAACGAAAGATTTTCTGTACAAAGTAATTTTAAATTTAGTAAAGGTATTTTTATGCCAAGTAAAGATACTTGGCGCGAATGATGAGAAGTAGCAATTACTTGGCAACAAAAATATTTTTAATAAGTTAGACAAATAATCAATTCGGAATTTTATATTTGTCAGTTTTCGTGCCAAGTAAAAGAATCACTTGGCCTCATTCATGCCAAGTTCGATTTACTTGGCACTTACTTGTGATGAAAAATACAATAAATTATTTGAAAAAGTGATTTTGCATTGTATAAAGCTAAATGTTTATGCCAAGTAAACAGTACTTGGCGTAAATAATTCAAAATGAAAAATACTTGGCACATGATGATTATTAGAAACACTAAAAAATTTCTAATGAGGTGATATTTGATTTTTATAAAAGTAATTTTTTATTCAAAATGGAAATTACTAGGCACAATCTACGCCCAGTAAACAATACTTGGCACAATATGATCATAAAAAATCTATTTATTATATGCCAAGTATCTTTAGGGTATGCCAAGTACCTTATAACATGCCGAATACTGTATATAATTTCAATGACGTTTATACAAAGTATTTTTATTACATACTAAGTATATACAAGACATGCCAAGTACTTTATATTATGCCAAGTATATATGATGTGCCAATTATCTTATAACATGCTAAGTATCAAATGTAATGCCAATGGCTTTTATACAAAGGATTTTTATTCGCTACCAAGTATCTACGGGACATGCCAAGTACTTTGAGTAATACCAAACACCTTGTCATGAGCCAAGTACTTTATGTTACCTGAAATACATATCGATCGTGCCAAGTATATTATTATATAACACCGAGTATTTTAGTACTTACAAGTATCTTATCGAACACTCAGAATTTCATGTCACACCAAGTATCTATAAATTTTCCCAAGTACCGGTACTGTGCCAAGTACTTTATTTTCCACTCAGTATTTAGTGACATACCAAGTATATTAAATTATGCCAAAAACTAATAAATGATTTCAGAAGCCAATCGTCACTAACATCAATTTATTACATGCCAAGTACCTTATATCATGCCAACTACCTTTATTTAGAATAAGTATTTTTTATTAATTTCTTAAAAAAATTCTTTATAAAGAATAAATAAAAAAAACTCACAAAAGTATATTATATTCAACGTAAAAAGTACTTGGCACACTAAAAAAAAATAATTTATTAATTTAAATTATTGTAATTTCAAGAAAAAAGTATTCATCATGAATTATGCCAAGTACTTGGCGCGGATTATGACAACTGTAAAGTACTTGGCACAAAACAATTATAAGAAGTCCAAAATTCTCAAAAAAGTTTAACTCAATCTTTATCATTTTTCATGCCAAGTAACAGAACTTGTGATATTTTGGAAAGTCGTGATTTTTTCTACTAAGTATTAAAATTTTTCCGAACAAAAAATTTTTTACACATTCTTTAGGATTTAATTATTCTATTTGTCTTTATAAAAGAATACATTTTTTTATTATCTCTTCGATAAATCTTAGATATTTATTATTGTTCTCTTAAACAATAAATAACGATAAAAAAAATAACAATGTATTTACCATATAAAATTTCTTTATCGCCTGATGAATAAAACAATCAATTAAAGAACACTAAAAGCTCATGAATAATTGATGAATAAATTAGTTTGTATATATATATAAGCACCCGAAAGAGGCATCGTGGGAATTTTTACCAATAGGGAGTAGCCGAGTGTTAAGATTGTAATAATAATAAAAGACAACGTTATGAATTGTGAAAAGTAACATTTTAACAGTGAGTTGTGTTCAAAAGAGTAGTGTCGAGAATATGAAAATGAGGAAAGAAATTAAATGAAAATGAATAAGAGAAAGAGGAAGGGGGTAGTTGGTAAATGGGTGAAAAGGACTGTCCTCGTTTCTTCCTCGGGGAAATGCCTCCTGTCTGGTTTGGTTGTTTAACGTAACTTTCCTCGTTATTTCCGGCATTCTCGTCGAGTGCACTCCTGTTACCCGTCTCCTATTTGACATTTGACGGGGTATACTAAAATCTTGAATACTGGAATAGTAGCTACTACCTACTAGGCTGAAACTTTACGACGAGCTTAATAATTTATCTCGAGTTTACTTATAATATTATTTTTTTATTACTCGGAAAAAGTATTAAAATTTTTTCGAGGTCAATAAAGCAATTTTACGCTCCAAGTACTTGATACTTGGCATGAAAATTTGGAGAGTATTTTTGATAAAATAATTTATTAAAAATTAATCGGTTTATTTTTTAAGGAGATCCAAGTATCCTCGTAGTGTAAAGAATTTCTGGAAAAAATAATACGTAGAAATATTTTTGCTGTGCACCTTGAAATTAATTTTTAAATTAATTAATAACATTTTTGAAGGAATTTCCAAAAAATTTAGTTATTTAATAATTATTAACATTTAATTGACTAATAAAAAATATAGCAGTCTGAATTATTGGTATACAATTGACAGCACCGCAAGAGTTCCCTCACCTTAAAATGAATCTTTGTTATACTCACTCCAAAAGTTCAACTTTTGAGCGCTTTTCTCTTAACTTGTTAATATTAACATTAACGAACTTTAAATTTTCTCTGCTGGCAGTTTATTATCAAGCGGACTTAATGTTAATAAAATAACAACCACGCCATAAATAAATATTAATAAAAAGATAATTAATATAAAATTAATTTTTTTTGCCCTTGTGAAACTTCATAAAATTTAAATATGTCATTGTTTGCCTCCTGTCCCTCAAAAATTAAACTTATGGAGCGATAATAACAAAAAATATTGTATGTCATTCGGCCGTTTAGTGGCGATTTTGACAACAACTTTTTTTCGATATTCGCTTTAATGTTTGTGACGCGAATGTTCGAAAACGAGCGTAAATTTCCGTCCTCGACTACGCCTCGGACGTTAAAATTACGCCCGTTTCAAAACCTTCCCGCCACAAACCTTAAGCTCATATCGAAATATCGTCTCTGTCAGAAAACCGCCACTTCACGGCCTTATGACATAAATATCTATTATTATCGCAACTCATGCTTATCTCATATTCTTTCATGCACATTTAATATGTAATAATCAATGATAAATGACGACATAAGAGGGTGTGAAGCAAAAAGTTGATATTGAAAGTTCACATCGTAAACAATATTGTTTTTACTTTTATAGCACAAACAATCTGCTAACGTATATGTAATAATATTTCTTAATACATCTATTTATTACCGGCAAATCCCAACTTTTATAAAGAATATTAATATTTTTTAAGCGGTCTTAATTGTTATTAAATTAACCACTGCCTAACCGGTAATACTAATCATTTAATAGCCCACGTGTTAAAAGCGTGCTTTTGTTCAAAAATGAACTAAGTTGTTCTAGTTCATTCACGTGAACAACAAAGGGCATTCACGTGAATATACTAATAGTAGCCTCAGAAAAACATGCTTGAAAATACTGTACAATACAAATATATACAATACAATCATGTTCTATTATTAAACTGTTTTGATAATATATTAAAAAATTATCTTCATTCTTTAATGACTCTGACACACATGAATCACTGGCTTGTAGCGTGATTACGAATGATAAACAAGAAGAAACGGATCTTATATACCAGCCTAGAAGAGTCTTTATTCAGTTAGTTAGGCTACGTAGATTGAACTTACAAATTGTCATAAAGTTTTGAAAATTTGACTACTTCGCGGGGATCTTCTTAAAAATTTATCAGTACTTGGCACCATGCCACGTTAAAATAACTTGGCACATACTGTAAAACTTTAATAAGACATTTTTTTATGATAATGATATTTTATTGTTTTTATAAAATTATTCGCGGTGAAAAATTGATTGGTACTTGGCGCGAATCCAAGTAGTAAAGTTTGATACCAATTATTAGACCGAATTTATTTTATTAAATAATTGAAGCAGAAGATTTGGAGTGTTCAAGGGTAGATTGTTATTTGTTTATGCTAAGAGTAACAAGTACTTGGCACAATATCGGATTTTTTAAGAGATATTTTTTATAATCAAGGTATTATATGATTTTTTAGACAATTAAGCTAAAAAGCTCCTATTTTTGACAGGGCCTTCACTATTGACTCCCTATTTAATTTTATTATTTTATTATTAAAATCTGTTAATAATCACAATCTTTGATATTTTATGACGATTTTGCATATTTTTAAAATTCAAAAATAGTAAAATTTTATTCCAAGGTATAAACTATTTACCGCGAAAAAATTTCATTTTTTCAAGTAAGCCAAAACTGCTTATACGTTTGTAATTTCTTAAAAATATTGTTAAGAAAGACCTTATTTTCAAATCCAGATTTCTCAATGTTTTTTTTATATAATTGCATTGTTTAAAATTATTTTAGATTGTTTATAATCTAAATAACCATATAATCATTTATTAATACTTTATCGAGTAAAAATTTATTTTAAAATAGCGGATGTCCATGATGGGGACACAAAAATTAACTTGTGTCAACTAACGACGTAGGCCATAGGCAACCTCACCCCCTTAACATACATATCAACGTATTAATGTTTACATACTGTCATGTGATTTTATAAGAATCAACGTATTTGAGACTAGAAAAAATTGCTAAAAAAAACCTGGTAAAAAATATAGAAAAGCTAGGTCTTAAAAGAATTTTAAACTAATAAAAATTATTGATAGTTTTGCATTAGTTAGTAAAAATGATTATTGTTATTATAAATTTAACTGTAGTAAAAGATCTGTCAATAATAGAGTCAATGGTATGTCAATGATCGGCTCTTTGAATTTTTTACGCTGTCAATAATGCATACATTTAACCTGTTGGTTTTAAGGTGATATAATAATTTTTAAATTTATTGCTATTAAAGTTAATTAATTAAATTATATAAGTAAAAACAAAGATTAAGGTGTCCTATAAAAAAAAGTTGACAATATTGATTTGAAACGCGATAAAAAAAATTCAAATATTCATGATCACTCTTATAGTGTCAATAAAGGGGGCTTTTACTTTATTTGTCATGAAAATTTGATTAGTATTTGGCAGATAATTACTGTTGTAATATAAAAATTAATTGTGTTTGAGTTATCTTGTATGTTAAGTAAATAGTACTTGGCACAGATAATGAAAAAAAATAAAGCACTGGAGAGGGGGGTATAAATATCAATTGAAATCTAAAAATTTATCTACAAAATCACTTTTGGATGTAATGAGATTTGTTTTTACGCCAAGTAACAAGTACTTGGCACGTAATTGTTGATGACAATATGAAAATTTATCAAAAAATCAACTTTGAATCTTTTAAGACTCAATTCCATGTCAAATAATAATAATAAAGTACTTGGCATATGCAATGGCAAGTTACAAAATACTTGGCACATGAATCTAGATCATAAAATGACAATTTATCTCAATAAATACTAACTTTTATTATTATAAGATTAATTTCTATGCCAAGTAAAAAGTACTTGGCACAAATAGTATCGCAAGTACTTGGCATTTTTTTTCTAATTGAAAAAAATTCTTATGTATTTAAGAAAAGATAATAGACGTATTTCTTATGAAAAGTACTTCAAGTACTTGGCGTATAATTTTTTCTATTCAAATCAAAAATTTTCTTCTTAACTTCTTAACTTCTTAATTAAATTTTTATGATCTACGAAAAGAATAAAGCAATTACGTCAAAATAAATTTCAACTAATTAAATAATCGTTAAAAAAAAAGTAGCCAAAGATTTAATGGGAATTGGAATTATAAGAAAAAGGGGTGGTGGGAGTTCTAACGATCTGGTGGCTCTCTTTATATCACCCGAACAATCTATAGCTGGTTTTATTTTGAGAATAGTAGAACCCGGTCGGCGAAAGATAGGAACCGGCTTGGGAGTTATCTTCGAGTGGCCACAAGTCGAATATCCCACTCTCTGTCCTTCCAAAAGGATTAATAGGATCGGAGGTTTTTTCCTTCTTTAGTCGTAGCTCCAGGGTTTATTAAACCAAGATGGACAGATACAGGAAAAATAACTGCTTGAGCAAGATACTGCCAACCTACAATCGTTAAAAGTGTAAGTTAAGTAATAAAAGTGAGGATAAGTGAGACAGTAGAAAAAGGAAAAATCAATTTCAACTGTTGAAGATCTTAAAATAAAATAAAAAAGACAAATTTGCAATCCCACGAGACCATCCTTTAATCGGGTCCTTTCACTCTTCACAATTCTTTTAATTGACTTTTATTGAATTTATAAAGTCATTATTAATTAGACAACCTTTTTATTGTTAATTATCTTCAAAGATAAATTTTATGAATTTCGAGAGCTAAAATTAATTCTTTTTTTAGAAAATTTGATAATTACTCAAACGTGATCTAATTCATAACCTTTAAACAGCGACATCTGTTCATTACGTCAATCGATTTTGATCATTTTGAAGTACTAAAAGACATCTCCTTACAGAATAAACGATCTGATGATAAATTTAAAAGTTATGACAGAAAAATGAATTTTATAGAAAAATTTCAAATTTTTAAATGTTTTAATAAAGTAATAAAAATTTGAAAATATAAAAAATACTTTAGATTTACACGGAAAGACCAAGATGACACTGGATATCATCCCAGATTATACTCAGTGATATCTGTGGTAAAAAAAATTTCAGATAGTAACTAGAAAAATGTAGATTATACTGCGTAATATCTGGATTATACTCATTGTAATCTGGATTATACTCATTGGGATCTAGATTATACTAGCTACTATCTGAAAATTTTTTTCACACAGTAGAATCTAGTAAGATATCCAGTGTCATCTTGTTTTTTCCGTGAAACCTTATTACATTTTTATTTGAAAAAAAAAAAAAATCTTGTCAGGAATCAAACCCAGGATTTGCTAGATTTCCGGTAAAAAATGATTTTTTTTTTTTTTAATTTTTTTGGAAATTTATTCAGCGGGACAATTAGGAACTATTTTAAGGCATTAATTATTAAAATTAAAATACCACTTTTTTTTTCTAAAAAAATTGTAATTTTAAAAATTCTAAAAACTTTTTTAGAATATTCGCGTTTAAATACCCGATCAAAAAAATCCATATGGAAAACTAGCCTGGAATCCCATATGGCGTTTTCGGATAGATCCCCATATAGTTTCCTGTATAGGAATCCAGGGTAGGTTCTTACACAGATTCCTATATTAATCAGGCGAAAAAAAAATTATTTAAAAAATAAAAAATAATTATGAAGTGATTGATATTAATTAATTATTAATTGAAATTTATTCTGAAAAATAGATTTTGTAGTTTTATCTAATGAAAAAACTACTCGCGTCTGATGGACTTGAACCCGGTACCTGATGGCTGACAGTATTCTACGCTATTCACTGGCCTAAGTCATATTTTTATAAAGTTTATTTTTACTCCACTGCCATAAATTCACTATAGGGATCCATACTTCCGATGTGGATTTCCCATAGAGAAATCCATGGACCCACAGGTTACTATAAGGGGACAGGGTAACGTTTGGTTGTAAAAAAAAAAAAGTTCCAGGTAAGATTATTTTTCAAAGTGGATACTGGAGAGAATTTATTTCATTTTTATTGCTATGTTTTTATCTATTTTAAAATAAGTTAATTAAGAAATAAAAATAAAAATAAAAATACTATCACATTAATTAAATAATTGAACTGCATTAAAAAAGGTTTTATTTTTCTTCATCTAGTTCTTCTTCTCCTACTCTGTCTCAATTAAGTTACAGTGTTTGTCGTGTTACGACTTGGGGTTTAATTTCAAATAAGTAAAGTAAATAGTAAATCAGTGATTGATATTAATTAATTAATATGTGAAATTTATTTTTAAATAAGTGATTTGTAGTTTTATCTAATGAAAAAACTACTCGCGTCTGATGGACTTGAACCCTGGATCGTTAAATGACGGGCCGGAAAAAACTGTCACCTTACCACTAGTCGTAATCAATTAAAAACCAAAATATTGAGAAGCTTAGCGCAAAAAATTGCTTAAAATTCGTTTGATGATAACGATAGTGACTTAAAATAAAGATCGGGTAAAAAAATGAAATGAAGTAGAAAAAAAAAAGGTTGAACAAGAGGATTTGTGCCCTGGAGCTTAAGATTCCTAACAGAGACTGGAAAAGTAAGAGCCGGGTATCTCGGACCATATATCAAGAGAGCCACCCCCTCAACGATACACAAGACCAGAAGCAACTCCCTCGAGGGCCGAATCTACAGATACCGAGGGATCAAAACTGATATCTATTGTTCTTGCAACACTCAACTTGGCCCCTCTCCCTCTTTTTCACCAACACTTGTTTAGTAGAAGCGTAGTACCGCTTTAGGAAAGCTCTTTTGAAGTGCTTTTGTTTGTACAATAATTAAATAGTTTTGTCGAATACGAATTCTTCTACTTTTTGATGGGGTAAGTAAAGGTACTAGTGAAAATCACAATTGCTTCTTTTATGTCAAGTCTTTAGAGTTTGTGAGTGATTGAACAGTTTATATTGTGCCAAGTAAACAGGCAAACATTTTGGATTGACAATTTTTTTAATTTTATAATGTGCCAAGTACTTTATCTTATTTTACAGGCCAAGTATGTTATTTTATACTCCATGTCTATAGAGCATGGCAATGACAATACGTTATGCCAAGTAATTTATTATCACATGCCAAGTACAAAATGCCACACGAAACTTTTTATTTCGTGCCAAGTATTTCATATTATACCAATTATCCGTATGATATACCATTAAGTTTATGATGTGCCAAGTATCTATAAGGCATTCAAAGTGTCTGGAGTAATGACAAACACTTTGTTACGCGCCAAGTACGTTATACTTGGCAAAATAATATTCTTAATAAGTTAAACAAATAATCAATTCGGAATTTTGTAAATGCTAGTTTTCGTGCCAAGTAAGAGAATAGCTTGGCTTGATTTACGCCAAGTTTGATTTACTTGGCACTTACTTGTGATGAAAAATACAAAAATTTATTTGAAAAAGTAATTATGTATTTTATCAAGCTACATTTTTATGACAAGTGAGCAATACTTGGCGTAAATAATTCCAACTAAAAAGTACTTGGCACATGATAATTATTAGAAACACTAAAAAATTTCTAATGAGGTGATATTTGATTTTTATAAAAGTAATTTTTTATTCAAAATGGAAATTACTAGGCACAATCTACGCCCAGTAAACAGTACTTGGCACAGTATGATCATACAAATTCTATTTATTATATGCCAAGTATCTTTAGGACATGCCGAGTACTGTATATAATTCCAATGGCTCTTATACAAAGTATTTTTATTATATATCAAGTATATATAAGACATGCCAAGTATATATGAAGTGCTAAGTATTAAATGTAATGCCAATGGCTTTTATACAAAGGATTTTTATTCGCTACCAAGTATCTACGGGACATGCCAAGTACTTTGAGTAATACCAAACACCTTGTCATGAGCCAAGTACTTTATGTTACCTGAAGTACATATCGATCGTGCCAAGTATATTATTATATTACACCGAGTATCTTAGTACTTACAAGTATCTTATCGAACACTCAGAATTTCATGTCACACCAAGTACCTATAAATTTTCCCAAGTACTAGTTCTGTGCCAAGTAGTTTATGTTCCACCCAGTATTTAGTGAACATACCAAGTATATTAAATTATGCCAAAAACTTATAAATGAATTCAGAAGCTCATTGTCACTAACATCAATTTATTACATGCCAAGTACCTTATGTCACGCCAAGTACCCTTATTTAGAAAAAGTATTTTTAAATAATTTCCTAAAAAAATTCTTTTAAAGGATAAATAAAAAAAATAACTCACAAGTGTATTAAAAAAATTACTTGGCACGTTGTAACCCATATATCGCTCTTAAATAAAAGCGACACTTTAAACAACCTCGTACATCCCTATCACATAAATATCTCTGAAATCAGAATAAAACTATTACAAAAAAAAAAAAATTCTAAAAATAAAAATCATAAATAACTAAAATAATAAATTATCACCTTAAACAATATAAAAAAAATATAAAAATAATCAGAATGATTTATTAAAGTGTCAAGGATACTTTAAAGTATCAAATACAGTTGTTATACACTCCCTTACTATTTTATTCACATATAATAATAATTATTATTATTATTATTACATACACTTGCGCTTACATTGGTGCCCAAACACTGCAAGGCAATACGTAACAAAAATTTACATACTCTACTCGATTCGGCCATAAATTTACCGGAGGAATACAACCGTGAAATCAGAAAGCGGCGAACAAGTCAGAGAAGAATACGAATAAGACGACAACTCTTATACACTTATACTCTTATATCCGGTATAAGACGCACTCTGTATCAACTAAACTTTAAGTGAGAATAAAAAATACGCTTTTCGTTACACCTCCCCTTTCCTCTACTCCCCCCTCTACAACATGAACGGACAAAAAAAAACTAAATAAAAGTTAAAAAGTATTGTTCATGCTTCGCGATCTGCCATGAATCGGGAATTCCGATATAACGCTGAAGAAGTTAGTCTTTTTTTTTTTTTTTTTTTTTTTTTTTTTTTTTATTTTACGGCAGTCACGTGTGTGGATTTTTTATATGTACTGTATGAAATCTTGAATATTGAGTTTTTCGGGTAATAAAACTTTGAAATCTTATTATATAGTATTATATATCTATAATCTGTGATTTATCGGTGAATATAAAAAAATAAATTATTTTTTTTAATATATGGCAGAAATGTGCCAGGAATCGGAGATTTAGAAAAAAAAATTTTTAAGAATCAAGCTTTTATTAAAAAAACATTACAGTTCACTCTATCAGGCCACAAATGAATATATCAGGTCATAAACAGCTATATCAAATTATAAATGGCTATATCAGGTTATATATCTGAATATATCTAGCTATTTCAGATCATGAGTAACTATATGTAAATATATCAGATCAGAAATAACTATCAGGTTTTATTAGACTTACTATATGGTCACTTCAGATCATAAATGGCTATGTCAGATCATATATATAACCGTTTGAAGTCATAAATGACTATACTAAGTTATATCAAATAGCAATAAGCTATAGAAGCTCGTATAAGGTTTTATACGTGGCCATTCCAGGTCATAAACTGCTATATTGGGTCATGTTGAGGTCATAAAGAACTATATTAAGCTACATCAGATCATGAATAATCGTATCGGGTCGAATTAGGTTTATTATATGGTTATTTCAGATCATAAATTACTATATCTGATCATTAATTTCTACGTATATATATATATATATATATATATATATATATATATATATATATATATATATACTAGGTGATGTTAGGTCATATCTATGGCTATTTCAAGTCACAAATAGCTATATCGGATCATAAATGGCTCTATTAATCCGTATTATATCATGAATACTTCTATCAGGTGCTATTAGCTCATATACAGCTATTCCACACCATAAATTTCTATATTAGGTCATATTAAGATCATAAAGAACTATCTTAAGCTATATCAGATCAGGAATAACCATATTAGATCATATTTGGTCTAATATATGGTCATTTTAGATCATAATTATCCATATCGGGCCAGATCAGATCATAAATAACTATATCAGGCCAAAGATCGCTATATTAATCAATACTAAATCATAAATAGTCATACTAGGTTATATTAAATCATATCTATGGCTATTTCAAGTCACAAATAGCTATATCGGATCAGAAATGGCTCTATTAATCCATATTATATTATGAATAATTCTATCAGGTGCTATTAGGTTACACACAGCTATTCCATACCATAAATTGCTAAATATAGTAATATGACAATATAGCAATATAGCAAGTCATAAATAGCTATATCCGATCGTAAATGGTTCTACTAAGGCATATTATATTATAAATAATTCTATAAGGTAATATTAGCTCATATATAGCCATTTTAGGTTATAAATGGCTATATCAGGTCATTTATGACCACAAAAAAAATTTCTTTTGTTACAGTATAGCATAAAAATATAGAAGCAATATTTTTCTTCTGTCACTCTATTTTTTTCGTATTTTTCACATTATAATTTTCTGAGTTTCTTTATTTATTTACATTTTTATTGTTTGTTTTCCTCTGAAATTTTTTGTTGCGGCAAATGTTACAGGAGCACAAAGGTAAAAAAAACCGCAATGGGAATGGGGAATGGTAACCGAGAAAACAAAAGTGTAAGGACATAAAACGAACACATCGGACATGCATACATGAGTGCACTTGTGAATTTACGATGCTGCAGTTTAATTAACCCCCCGAGGTCACGCTTCCTGGTCTACCTATTCGCGATAATTAAGGAATACGCGATACACGATACACGTAAAATTAATCTACTATATACCTATTCTGTAATTTCGAAGTGAAAAAATTTAAATAACAATTACATAAATGAAACAATTTTTTTAAATTAATTATACTTTCTCTCACCCTTCCTTGCTTTCACTTCAATAAAATTTATTTTTCCCTTATTTTGTTAAATATATATCGACGCTACGAATTGTTGAATATTTATTAACCCAAAAAAGTATATAAATCTTAACTTCACACTTGCCTGATCATTTTAATTGCATTTAGTGGAGTGTGTGTTGAGATTACACCAAAAATTATCTCCCTCGTTTTATTAAACATCAGCCCCAGGGCATTGGATTCTCTTTACCCCCCCCCTCCCACTCCTCTTATCAGTTTTCACGATGACACACACCCGAATAAAAGAGAGACAAGGTACATCAATAACAACCCCTTTCTCATTACAACCATCTTTATAATAATAATAATAATAACAATAAATTTCCGATAGCCCGGGGTGTTGAAAAAATAACTTTCTCATGAATATTTTTCCCTTTGCCAGTGAATTATTTCGGGAAACAAATTAAAATGCTAAAAAGTTACTGAATTAATTACTCAGCTTGCTCAGGTCATGTAATTATCATCTTGTCTTATAATATAACTCTTAGTTATTATTTTTATTTTTTTTTTTTCATCAAAAAAGGTGCCTCTCAATTTTGATAATTAAAGCCTGTAGTTAGTTTCTAATTGGATTGTTGAATAAATTTGCAAAAAAAATTTTTTTAAAAGACCTTTTTTTACCGGAGATACAGCAAAAACAAACTTAGTCGCCATATTGACGTGGGTAGTTGAATTTATTTATTAAGATGCAGTGCGAAGGTTCCGGGTTCGATTCCCGCTAAGAATTTTTTTTTTTTTTTTTTTTAATTCCAAATTTTAGAGTTTTAGAATTTTAGAATTTTTAAAGAGAATATCTTAATCGACGTATTAACATTAAATAATAATTAGTTATGCATCATAAAAGGTGTCTCTTAATTTTGATAATTGAAGCCTGTAATTAGTTTCTAATTGGATCGTTGAATAAATTTGCAAAAAAAATTTTTTAGAAAGACTTTTTTTTCCGGAGATACAGCAAAAATAAACTTGGTCGCCATATTGATGTGGATAGTTGTGTTCATAATATGCGATACGAAGGTCCCGGGTTCGAATCCCGCTAAGAATTTTTTTTTATCAATAATTCTGAATTTTTGCATTTTTGAGAGAATATCTTAATCAAGGCATTAAAATTTTAAAGTAATTAATTATACATCAAAAAAGGGACCTCTTTATTTGAATAATTGATGCCTGTAGTTAATTTCTAATTGCGTTAGTGATTAAATTTACAAAAAAAATTTTCCAAAAATACAATTTTTTATTAGAGATGTAGCAAAAGTAAATTTTTCATTTTTTTAGTTTGCAAAGTCTCGGGTTCGATTCCTGACAAGAATTTTTTTTTTTATTTTTGTAACAATAGTAATGTATTTCAAAAAGAACATGTAAACCAAGCCATAAAATTAAACAAACACTCAATTTTATATTAAAAAAAAAAGTGCCGTTTGATTATAATAATTAAAACCTGCAATTAGTTTCTAATTATATTGCTTATTAAATTTGCACGAAAAATTTTTTAAAAATACCATTTTTCACCAAAGACATAGCCAAAAGAAACTTTATTGTCATATTGTCGTAACTAATTATGTTTTTGGTATATAAAGCAGAGGTCCTGGGTTCGATTCCTGGCAAGAATTTTTTTTTTTAATTTTTTTTTATTTTATTGACAATAACGGTAATTGAACTAGGATATTTAAAACGACGTAACAAATTTTGTAAACATAAAACTTTATTACGGTGAAAAGTTATTAAACAAGTTAACATAATACTAAACTGAAAACATAATTACAGTAGTTAAATACCAAGCTCGGAAAATTTTCTTCCTCGGAAAAAATACTCACAACAGCTCTAGTACTTTGTTACACAACAAATGCAATATTATTATTATTATTATTTAATAGGTAGATCAGAAAGTTATAGAACGTTTCATTTTATAAATTGTAATATTAGTTGTAGCGTAAACTCCCTCGTAAAAGTGACTCGTTATTTGTCGAGTTAGAGGCGTCTGACTCAGTAGAGACCGTCAGAATCTCCTTAGCGTATTTTCTCTCTCTCTTAGTTTTGTCGCAGGCGATTTTACTGGAGTCACAGGATTTATTTCTGTCTCCGTCTAGTCGCTTACACTCAAAAGCTTTAACACATTTTCCGTGATGACGGAAGTGTTGCCACTCGGTTTCATCTCAGCAACCGCAAATACGATCGACGTGTCGGGGTAGTGTTAAGTGTTGGCAAACTTTTCTCGTCAATTTATACGCGACAACTTTCACAACAAGACTTGCAATATTTTCGTTTATTTGCTATTTCGTTCATAAAATTCGACTTCCGGGTTTTTAAGTTGGAAATTGAATTTTTGGGATGATTTTTTGTGGAGACCTAGAGGACACCATGATACGTTAAGTTATAAAAAATGAATTAAATCAGTCGAGTAGTTTTCGAGTTATAATCATTTGAAAATTGAGGTACACCTCAAAAAGCGGCAGCAGAAAAAGTTTTATTGAAGTTTTAGGGTAAACGGTTGGAAATAGAGAAAAATCAAAAGAGATGGCGGTTTACGGCATTCAACGCAGCTTTTTAAGCTCTCTGAAGTATCTCAAAGCTCGAACTGGTTAAATTGAAAATCAAATAAAAATTCTGAAAAAAAACTTTTTTTTTCTATTTTTTTCGTTAACGATAACTCACGAACGAATCAACCGATTTCGATCGTCTTGGCGTCAATCGACGTCGTTTTTTAATGTTAAAAGTTGATTAGCTCTTGGAACTGATCGGTCAAGCCGTTTGAAAGTTATCCAAAAAAAAAACCCGATTTGGAAAAATTTTTTTTTGTAGTTTTTTCGAGATTTCTTAAAATCTACTGGTTTAAATCGGTCCAAATTGTATTCAAAATCTAAGTTTGGTCAAGCCCTTTCGAATGGCATCAATCGCGATGAAATCGGTCAAGCTGTTCAAAAGTTATGAGAGGTCTTTCGAAAAACGGGGTAAAATCAATAACTTCCCGACTTTTGAAAATTTTCAATTTTCTTAGCGCGAAGTTTAAAAAGTCAGCGTATTAGTGAAAATGAAAATAATTAAAAGTCAATTGCGAAATAAAATTATTAAGCCAACAATATTACCCGTAAAAATCTTGAGAGCGTATTTTCAGTGTTTATCCAAACAATAAATGCCTTTCCTAACCGACGAGACGATTTCCCTCGGGAAGTAGATCGAAAAATTGAGAATAGAAGGAAGGAAATGAAGACAGGCTGAGAGCAAACACAAAGCGAGATTGGACACCCTCACTTTTTTTTAGCTCTCAACATACCTTTACTTCACAGGATAAAAATAAAAATGATAATAAAACCCGGTAAAGTTTCGGCTGAGATCTCCAACATAGGATCAACTCTGGCTTTTAAAGCACGATTATCCCGCCCTCTGTCGTCCGCATCCCCGAACACTTTTTCTCGCTCGCTCGCGCCTTAAATTAGGTTTACCTTAGCTCTTACCCAAAAAATATGTTTAACTTTTGCCTTTTATCCTCACACTTTTAAGATTTTACGACAATTTTCGAAAAATTTATTATCATTGCTGAGCTTTAGTCTTACGAACGTATTA
The DNA here is from genome assembly GCA_000956155.1 of Cotesia vestalis. Lineage (NCBI taxonomy): Eukaryota > Metazoa > Arthropoda > Insecta > Hymenoptera > Braconidae > Cotesia > Cotesia vestalis. Next base: position 952 of record JZSA01002615.1, on the reverse strand, counting down.
AAATTTCAAATTCAAATTTCGTCTGATTGGTATGAGATACAAAAAAATTGAAAAAAACTTTTTTGTTGGAAATTTAATTTTCTACAAAAACGATTTATTATCATTTTTCATATCTTCAATATTGATATCATAATTTTGATTTTAAACTTTTCTTAACACAGTTTTATCACACATATCTACAATTTTAAATTAAAATTTGGACTAAATGATTAGAGATAAGACAAAATTGCTAAGGACCTTTTTTAAGGTGTTAGGTGTAGTCGAAGGCATGAAAAAATTAAAATTTCCAATAATTTTTAACTTCCTGCTAAGAAAATTGAAAATTTAAAAAAATCGGGAAGTTATTGTTTTTACCCCGTTTTTCATCAGAAAAATCGAGTTTTCATCAGATCTTGACGTTTTGAGGTCCTAGGAAGCTTCCCTGACTATTCCTGTATGTATGTATGTAAACCTCTCATAACTTTTGAACGGCTTGGTCGATTTGATCGCGGTTGGTGTCATTTGAAAGGACTTGACCAAACTGAGATTTTGAATACAATTTGGACCGATTCCGACCGGTAGATTTTGAGGAATCTTAAAAACACTACGAAAAAAAATTTTTTCAAATTAAGTTTTTTTTGAATAACTTTTAAACGGCTCGATCGATCAATTCCAAAAACTAATCAGCTCTTAACATCGAAAAACCACGTCGATCGCCACCAAGCCGGTTAAAATCAGTTGATTCGTTCGTGAGTTATCGTTGACGAAAGAAATCGAATAAAAGCGTTTTTTTCGAATTACACCGAAATTTCCGGTCTTATTAATTTGTATTTAAAAATTTATCATAGAATTTGAAAAACTGCGTCAAATGCCGCCAATCGCGTGAAAATCGGTTCATTCATTCAAAAGTTATTGCGGTTTGAAAATTCAAAAAATAGTGTTTTATTAAACTTCTATCAGACTTTTGAGCTCG
>JZSA01002613.1:0-39098 GCA_000956155.1 Cotesia vestalis | reverse complement strand
GGGTAATAAGGCCTAGCTAAGGGAAATTTTGAAAAAAATCGAAAATATCGTATTTAATTATTGCAATGTATCATTAATTTTTAAATTAATACATTAGCCATAAAATATAATATAGTAATGGTAATTTTCACCACAAACAAACACAAAATTAAATTTTTTAAAAAACCTTGCGAATAGGCCTTATTTTACTACGGTAGGGTAATAAGGCCTAAGGGTTATACATACTGGAAATAGTTATACTGTACTTGATAAAATTGGTATTAGAAATCAATCATCACATAAATTGAGCAACAATACTTTTTAAGATGTTGATAAAAATTAGAACAATGATTTTAAATTATTAAATATAAAATTATAAAAAATGTTTACCATTTACTCAAATCGTTTTTTAGAAATTCTTCTGCGTTACTTTAGCATATGACGGATGATGAAATATAGAAGACAAGGAACGTTGTATCGGAACTCTATAAACTTGTAGCGACATTTCTATGCTAGACGCTTCTACTAGAGAAGTCTATAGCGGAAGCGGTTATTTTAAATAGCATTTCTATCACTTAGGCCTTATTACCCGACAGGCCTCATTACCCGCGGGTACCTTACTTAAAAAATAGGATTTGTAACAGATTAGTCATTTGATGATAAAAGCTAAAAATTAATTTATTCTTGATTTTTTTTTATTTTTCCAACTATGAAATAAATTGAAAAAAGTATCAAAAGTCGACGAATAATAAATCAAATTGAAGATAATTATGTGAACTTTAAAATAAATTTAATAAATTTAAGCTAACTTTTACGACTTAAAAATTATTTAAAGAAAAAAGGCCAAAATACGTTCATTAAAAAATTTTTTCAAATTTTCAAAATCACGGAATTAATTAAAAAAATCATCAAAACTAGACGAATGATAGCTTAAATTGAAGTTAATTAAATTAAGTTTGAGATAAATTTAATAGATTTCATCTATCTTGTACATCTGGAAAATTATTTCCATAAAATAAACAAAATTCACAATTTTTTTAAAATAAAAGAAATTTCCGAACACCCACAACTCGTAAACTAACCGGCCGATTTTGTTCATCTTCAAACTTGATCTTAGTATTGACCCACGGAATGAGCCCACAAAATTTTATAAAGATCGGTTGAGAACTGTAAGCGCAATCCTGCTAATATCGCGTGTTATACATAAAAACATATACAAACTTTTGAGCCAATGCCATTTTTTCGATGAAATGAATCATATTATGACCAAATTTTTTTAAAATTACGACATGAAACCGGCTACAACAGATAGATTTCAAAAGAAATCTATTAAAAAAAGACAAATTATATTTCTTAACATAAAATTCTTTCTAAATTAAACAGATAAATCATTGTTCCATTAGCCATAATTATTTATTCAGCTTACGTAAAGTCTAGACTAACCTCAGCAAATAGCCAGTGTGTGCTCTGGTAGCTACAAAGGTTCCATAAATTTAGCGATTGATGTGGAGGCTATATCACATAATACTATATCATCCTGTAAAAGAAAAAAAAAAAGCTGATGCGCTTGTGCCTATTCCGTCTCGATCTATAATATCGCATGTACAAATAATTGCCGAACAAACCTGGTGAACAACCCTTGAGTGAATATCATCTATATATATCTATATATATGTATAGACATTGGACTGTCATGTCATGACAGTCTCGATAGGTTATTTCTGAAAGGCTGATATGTGCAATACCGATCACCAATCACAAATCACGTAATAGTTTTACTTCGATATACTTACGTTGGATGTTCTAGTGCATTGTCTACATGATCGATTACATATAATATATATATGTATGTGGAATATTTGCGAACAAAATAAAATTTACTATGCATCGTATATCAGCAATCCGCCCATAGATTATCGATCCTGGTGGTCTTTAAGATATACAATAGAATGAAAAAAGAAGTAGCATGTTCGTTTAATTTTATTTGTGTTTTAAAGTTTAATTAAAGCTATTAAGGAGGTTCGAGCGAATCTAATGTGAAAAATAATTTCAAACTTTGACCTTTGAAATTAAGTATACGTATAAATAAGTACGTCATTTATCTAATTCCAAAATTTTAAAAAGATTCACCGTTTAGATACTTTTTAGAAATTTTTTCGAGGTCAATAAAGCAATTTTACGCGCTAAGTACTTGATACTTGGCATGGAAATTTTGAAAGTCGATTGTTGATAAAATAATTTATTAAAAATTAGTCGGTTTATTTTTTAAGGAGATCCAAGTACTCTTCTGGTGTAAAGAATGTCTGTAAAAAAAAAAAAAAAATACGTACACGGAAAAAAGTAAACTGTAATATTCACTCGGATTCCGGTTAGTTTTTATAGTTTCAAACAGTAAAGCGGACATCGGGGTGGCAAAAATCTAAATATTACAGAACTTAATGTAGAAAGTATAAAAGCCACAATTTATAATTTAATATCCAAAATAAGTAATTAGTAGTTGTCACTATAGTAAATAACGACTCTTTTATCTTTAAAAATTACAGTTTCAAACAGTAAAAATTGCCATTTCAATATATAGCCCATATTATGAAGAGAAGGGGAACTCAGATGAAAAAGAAGGGGGTCTCACTCTGGGAGAATTTAATATTCCAAACAGTAAAAATTATACTTTTAAAAAATACATTTTACCAGTCTAAGCAAGTCAATAATTACAGTTTGATTTTTAGCGTTGCATTTAAAATTTACCATTTTACTTTGTAAAGATTGACGTTGCTTGTATTAGAAATTTACTAACTTTATTCTATACCTTTTACATATCATAACATCATTTTTTAGGTACGAAATGATAAATATTAAAGTCTGAATTCTTAATTATTATACTTTAACATTTTAGACATTTACATGGCGAATATTACTGTTTGAAATAGTATTTTCTTCCATGTAAAGAGTAAATTGTAAGGTTTAAATTGTAAATATTACAATGTGAATAGTAAAATCATGATTTTACTGTTTAAAGTGGTAATTTTTAGCAGTTGATCATTACTTATTATAAAACGACTGTTATTTATTACAGTTTACTTTTTTCCGGGTAGAAATACTTTTGTTATGCATCTTAAAATTAATTAATAACATTTTTAATTAAATTGCTTAAATTGTTTTAAATTAAAATAAGGAATTTTTACGAATATTGGAAAGACTGAAAGTAAAGAAAATATTTTTTTTAAGTAAAATATAAAAATATTATTTATTAAAATAAAGGTTACGTTTAGTGGAGAAATAGCATGTTATTCAATTTTATAATCAATAAAAACTAAAAAGATTAGCAGATAAAAGTTTCTGCGCTCGTGTTTGGTCACACACTCTCTGCTCGTTGCACCAACTCACAAAAACTTTTTTTTTTATTTTTTGTCACATTTATTATCAATCGATAAGTAGCATGTGTTGTTTGAATTAATTGTTTTTAAAAAATTTAGTTAAAGTTATGAGGACAAAAAAAAAGGAAAATATCTTAACAATTTATTGTTGAGGAATAATTTTTAAATAAACGAAATTATTTTTTGTAAATTTAAATTCAAGCGGCAGTGACGTAGTATTATATCCGGTTTCCAGCGCCATCTTACAGAGATTTTTAAAACTAAACCCACGTTTATGTTTGTTATCTAAAATAAATAAATAAAGCGGCAATCTGTTGATTATAAAAGTTATATTTGTCGGTGAAATAAGTTATTAAATGTAAAAATAAAAAAAAAAATTTAACGTAGAATAAAACGATTTTTTGTGGAAAAAAATAATTATTAAAAACTGCAAACAGATAAATATTGACCGATATTTAACAACAATACTTTACTAATACCCGGAAAAGTTAGGTCGTATTTTTTATTTATTTTAGATTTTTTTGCGTTAAAAAAACGATCATCTGCTGTATTACTGAACAATATTTATTTGTTTAGATTGAGTTTAACTTTTTAATGATTTATAGTAATTTTTATTTTTTATTCTCAGCTAAACGGATAAAACTCCGTCACTGCCAATCATAATTTCTTTTTTTACACTAAAATTTCTAAATTTCGTAATTCATTTAAATAAAAAATTGTTAATCAAAAATAAATTATTAGAATATTTACATTAATTTTTAGTGATGCAAAATTAATGTTATTTTTTCCTAAAAAAAAAATAAATAATTAAAAAAATCATAATCATCAGGGCGAACCAGGAGAGCCAGGACCTCCAGGACCACCCGGGCCGCAAGGCTCAGAAGGAATAGCAGGACAAGACGGCCGCCAGGGAATCCCAGGAGAAGTAGGCCCTCCCGGAGAAAAAGGCGCTCCTGGGCCGGTAGGACCCGCAGGACCTGTCGGACCTCCAGGAACGCCAGGACCAAAGGTGAGTTGTTCTTTTTTTTTTATTTTTACTTCGATAAGGATGCAATTTTATGTAGGTCGTAAGTTTTATTCTGAGTTGGTAATGGATGATCTGACTAGGGGAAATCCGGCGATTACGGACCTCCAGGATTTCCGGGATTGCCAGGCCATCCAGGGATCCCCGTGAGCTATTGCCTACTTTATATAAAATAGCAACTTAAGGAATTAATCCGTGGTTGTGATTGTAGATAGATTGTTTTTCTCTGTCGTGTAGGGTATGCCAGGACGCAATGGAACTAGGGGTGTTCCGGGAAGACGTGTGAGTCTCTAAGACCTTTTTTGTGTTTAGGTGAAGGGTTTTGTTTTGACGGTAGATAAGGAGGTCCGATCGCTTGTTTTGTCGGATACTAAAAAAAAAAAAAATTTCCTTTTTTGGCTTAAGGTTTGGAGATATCGGAAAAATGATAAGGACATTTCTTAAAAAAAAAATTAGGAAGACGGTTGACCTTGAAGGCCATCTCTGCAACTTCCCGCTAATTTCGTAATTAAGCGCTCAAAATTGCGCTTATTACGTTTTTGAACTCGAAGAGCTCAAAAATATAATTTTCATGTAGTTTTGAGCTCTTCGAGCTCAAAAGTCTGATAGAAGTTTAATAAAACACTATTTTTTGAATTTTCAAACCGCAATAACTTTTGAATGAATGAACCGATTTTCACGCGATTAGCAGCATTTGACGCAATTTCTCAAATTCTGTAATACATTTTTAAACACAAATTGATAAGACCGGAAGTTTCGGTGTAATTCGAAAAAAACGCATTTATTCAATTTCTTTCGTCAACGATAACTCACGAACGAATCAACCGATTTCGACCGGCTTGGTGGCGATCGACGTGGTTTTTTGATGTTAAGAGCTGATTAGTTTTTGGAATTGATCGATTTACAAACATACATACATACATACATACATACATACATACATACATACATACATACATACATACATACATACATACATACATACATACATACATACATACATACATACATACATACATACATACATACATACATACATACATACATTATGAGAGGTTTACAAACATACATACATACATACATACATACATACATACATACATACATACATACATACATACATACATACATACATACATACATACACCATCACAAGAATAGTCAGGGAAGCTTCCTAGGTCCTCAAAACGTCAAGATCTGATGAAAACTCGATTTTCGGAAAACGGGGTAAACACAATTTTCAATTTTCTTAGCGGGAAGTTAATATTTATTATCATTTTTTCGTATCTCCAATCTTTAACCCTGAAATCTCAATTGAAATTTTCCTGCTTCCGCGCTTTGGGTTTTACCTTATTTTTGCAATTACTATAACTCGGAAACTAATCAACCGATTTTTTTGTTTCTTTTATAACTTAATATAACACATTGTCCCCTGGGTCTTTCTAAAAATTCAACTAAAAAATCCAAATTTTTTAATAAAAAATTAACATTTATAAAAAATAGTGGTTTCCATCAACAGCGATCGAACTTCTTAATTACATTGAATTTCCTTGTAAATTTAACCTCTGAGACCCGAATGATGGGGCTTGGAACCTCGCTGACGTAATCCAGATTATAATAATAACAACAACATTAACAAAGTAAAGTAAACGTTAACTAACGAAACTAAATTAGAGTGTCGCTAGCTCTTAATACCAAACAACAGATTTCGCTTTTGCGTGAGTGTGTTTTCGACTAAACATCTGGGCTCATAGATTTAGTTGGTGTTGATGGTGGTGATGGTTGATGGTGGGATTTATAGTCCCTTGTGGCTGCTGACAATCAATCTCAAATCAGAGTCAAATGTGTTTTCACGCTTTATATGCGCCCCCTACTTATTACTTATACTAACTCATCTCTCCTCTATTGAGCGACTATAGTCAATATTTTTATATAAATTTACTCACTGGAATTATTGTCTTGGCAATCCAGGGTGACAAAGGCGACAAGGGCGACCGTGGATTGACAACTTCACTGGACGGAAAGCAGATTCCTCTCGGGACCTTTGAAGGACCACCCGGTCCACCGGGACCTCCTGGTAAGTCAATATATGTCAACACACTTCAAAGCTTATCTGCACTAAGCTATTGTTGTAATAATGTATTTTGTGCCGTAATTTATCATAGTAAATTAGTGCTCATTTTTGAAATTATATTTTTTGATTTTTGGTTGAATATTTCTTGAACGAATCGACGGATTGAGACCGACTCTGCTGTAATCAACAGCGTTTGACCCCCTAAAGATCTCTGCAAAATTGGAAGTTGATTGGTCGAGTCAATTTTGAACAATTTCCAAAAATGCACTTTTAAGAAAAGTGTTTTTTTAGATTAGCTCCAAAATGACTCTTCCGATCTTTTTCAAATTTAATGAAGACCTAAAGATTAGAAATCTATATCAAATACCGCAAGCCGGATCAAAATCGGTTCATTTGTTCAAAAATTATCACAAGAAATTGAAAGATCCAAAAATTGGCTAGTTTCTAATTTTTGGATATCTTTTAATCAAATCAACGAATTTAGACCAAGTTTGCAGTAATTAAAATTATTTAACCTCCTAAAGGTCCCTACGAAATTGCAAGATGATTGGTCGAGTCAATTTTGAACAATTCTCAAAATTGCACTTTTAAGAAAATTCTTTTTGTGAATTAACTTCAAAACTTCCCGCTCAATTATTTTTAAACTCCATGGAAACCTTTGGATCAAAAATCTACATTGATTACGGCAAGTCTCATCAAAATCACTTGATTTGTTCAAGAATTATCGCAATAAATTGAAATATCCAAAAATTGGCCAGTTTCTAATTCTTGGATATTCTTTAATCAAGTCGACGGATTGAGATCAGACTTGCACCAATCGAAAGTATCTGACTTCTTAAAAGTCTCTACAAGTTGATTAATCAAGTCAAGTTTTAACATTTCCAAAAATTACACTTTTGAGAAAGTGTTTTTTTGGATTAGCTTTTAAACTACGCACTCGATTGTTTTCAAACTTCGGAAATACTTGAAGGTTGGAAGACTGCATCGAATACTGCAAGCCCAATTAAAATCGGTCGATTCGTTCGAGAGTTATCACAACACCAAAAATCAAAAATTCAAATTTCCTCATTTTCTTCTAATTAGATCTCGAGGAAATATAAAAAGCTCTTCACTGACAATTAATAAAATCAAAAAAGAACTAGTAGCAAAAATAATGATAATATAAGAAAAGTAACTAAAAAAAAGTTATCTAAAAGTCTTGTCGTATAACTCAACATTTAGAGTACTCGCGCTTTACTTGGCAAAAGCCCGTACCGATTATCGCGGCTTTCGTCTCCGCTCACGTATTCTCGCCAATTAGAACTTTGTTCAATTGTAACTTTTAGATTGCGCCCGACGGACTGCCTTCATAGTTTTACCTTATATATATATGTACAACGTCCATTTTACTTTTTCTTCTTCTACTTCTTCTTCTTCTTCTTCTTCTTCTTCTTCTCGATCAGAGTCCTGGTGCTTGTTTTCTTTCATTTGGCGGCTGATCAATGCCGATATTTCACCGCGTAAGAAAAATGTCTTCCCTTACTACACTTATGTCTTTTTATTTAATGGAGCCCCAATACGTTTCTCTGGCTCTTATCGATTCAGGCTGAGCCTTTGTCCTGGATCTTTTGTCGGGAATCCGACAACCGCTAATAATTATTATTAAGACTCATGATCATACCTTTTTGATAAGAGATTAAAGGAATAATATAAATAGTTTCGTCAATATGAATGTAATTCAATTTATTTTGTTGATTTAATAAGTCTTCTAATAACATTATTTGAATTTTTTCTGACAAAGTAACTGATAACGTCAAAACATTCTTAGTTAAAATTTTCCTGCACCCGCGCGTTGGGTTGTACCATAATTTTACAGCGACTATAACTCGGAAACTAATCGACCAATTTTCCGATTCTTTTATGACTTAACATAAAATAGTGTTCCTTAGATCCCTCCAAAAAATCGGCTCAAAATATCCCCCCCTCCCCCTCCCTCCAAAAATCAGTTACTTTGTTATTAAATTCTTCCTCATCTTTCGGAACTTTTTCTCTCTATGAACCTGAAAGATGACTGAAAAACTTGCTGACAAATATAAATATAAATCGAAACAGGAGCCCAAGGCGAAAAGGGAGATCTGGGTCCAATAGGGCCACCCGGCCCCCCCGGGGAGAAGGGAGCCAGGGGCAAGCAAGGCAAGAGGGTAAGCTTCAGGTCCTCCGGCCACTGGATCATGTCGAGGGAAGCTTCCTAGTTCCACAACCTTGTCCCTCTGTCCTCTTTACAATCTATGGTAATCCATTGTACATCCTTCCTTTCAACATCACAACATCTAGATTTGTGTCAAATTCCTGGAGCAATCCCAGTTAACCAGTTTTCCAGTTTCCCAGATGCATGCTACTGCTGCATGATGAGTATACTAGTACCTAGATGTTAAGTATTTGCCAAAGAATGAAGAATGGAGAATGTAGAATGTAGAACGGGAATGAAGAATCCGCCTAATATCACGATGACCGACGTGCCACATGGTTCGCATGTGCTGAGCGATCTACCAAGACCAACACCCTCAGAAACCGACTGAAAGAGGGTGAGAACTCTCACCTTTTTTCTTTCTTCTACTGCTATGCTGTGCTAGTGCTTCAAATGCTTGAGAATTCAGCAGTCGATCGACTTTTGACACCCGTAATATCATTTCTATGCACTTTTTACTTCTCTCTGCATTGCGACTTTGTGCTCAACCTTAAATCTTGGTTGTCAATTTTACTTTTATTTTATTGTTTTTTGTTTTGGCTTGTTTTTTTTGGTGGTAGCGATTTATTTATATCTGAGATAAAATATCATTAGATCTGATTATAGATAATCTTGTTCAATATATTAAATATATCTGATCAGTTTTGATATATAAGATCAAATCTATCTGACCAAATGTATAAGATCAAATATATTCGATCATACTTAATCAGATCTGATATATCTGGTCATATTTGATATACCTTGACATACCTGATGTATCTGATCTTGTTCAATATATAAAACATATGTGATATAGCTGATCAGATCAGGTATATTTGGTCATATTTGATCAGATTTGATACACTTGACCCGGTACATTTGGTCAGATCGAATATATCTGGTTATGTCTGATGTATTTTATATGATCTGATACACCTAATCAGGTATATTTGATCATATTGAATATATCTAATCAGATCGGATATATTTAGTCATTTCTGATATAGCTGGACATATCTGATATATCTGATCTTTTTCAATATATCAAATACAATAAATCAGGCATATTTAGTCATATCTGATCAGATTTGATACACCTGACCAGATACATTTGGTTAGATCAAATATATCTGGTCATATCTGATGTATAGGATCATATCGAACATATCTAATCAGATCTGGTATATCTGGTTATATTTGATATACCTGGATGTATCTGATCTTTATCAATATATCAAATATATCCGATATAGCACATCAGACATATTTGGTCATATCTGATCGAATTAGATAAATCTGGCTGTATTTGGTCAGATCAGATATATTAGGTCATATCTAATAAATCTCATCAGACCTGCTATTTTCAATCATAAATATTTCGCCGTATCTGACATATTTAATCAGATTTCATATATTTGATCATGTCCGATATATCTGACCATATCTGATCAGATCAAAGTAAAACCGTCAAGTAATTTTGATTTAACCTTTTGATAGCTAAAAATTTCATAAAAATCTTCTAAGGTTCAAATAACTAACGATATAAATAACATGGGGCAGATAACTGAACAATGATTATGATTACAAAACCATAAAAAACGCTATAACATTGAAATAACACCTTTGGATAATATTACTATTGATGAAGATGATCAAAAGAAGGAAGCAGGGTGGTGATTCTCAAGCTCAATGACGTTTTTGCAATCAACCCTCAGGGGTGTAAGTACAATCGAAGCTAATGAACTAGTTACGACCCTTGAAGTTACCGGAAAATAAGTCCATGTGAAAGCTCTAGTGTGTTGAAGAAAAAAAAATAACCATAACCGTTATTTCACGCGCGTGTGTGCGTTTATGTGTGTTGTCTGTGTGTGCTTGGTGTGATGTCGTCACAAGCTTATTAATGTTCTCGACAAATAACATTTGTATTGTATTGTACTAGTATAAATCGATTTGATTTATTTTTTTTTTACTGCTAAATAATTACCAGCCAGAATCAATGATTAATTATTAATAATATATAATCATAATTAAACCAACTAATTAGCCGGTTAATACCAGTATTTGTAGACATTGTGTGGTGCCGTAAGTATTTTTACTGCTAGTAGTAATTAGTAATTAATAGAGTAGCTGTAGAATAATCCAGTGTCCTATTAAACGCTCTGTGTGTGTATGTATGTTAACTTTCTTGAAATATCTCCTTTCCTCCCTTTCCTAATTAACAAATTGTCCGACTAACAAAATGTCCCAAGTTTGGTGAATTGAAAATTAAGTTGATTATTTAATTATTGAGACATATTCTGCGTTTGGGATTGTAGTTATTATTTTTAAACGGAGGACCTGTGTTGGATATCAATCTTGCAGACTTATTATTTTATCTATAGATGACAGGGGACTGCCGTTGTCCACGATCATTGAGAATTGGCCTTCCCGGTTTACCAGGTGAAAAAGGCAACCCTGGGAATCCAGGGCTACCAGGTAGTTTTTTTTTATTTTGGCGACCGCTAGATTTAATACTTACCCGGTTTGAGTTGTTAGAAAAAAAATTATTTTTTGTTTTGATACCTCGGTTTTCTTACAAAAATACTTCTCTCAGTCATTATTCACTCAAAATAATTTTTTGGAGTGTGTTGAGCCACGTTTAGAGCCAAAAAACATTATTTTTTATCTTTGAAGCCCCGAAACAAAAATTTTCATGAATTGATTGCTCTAATTACCCTCATATATTTTGAGCACAACATATAAACTGTAGAAAAAAAAATATACAAACTACTTTTGATTAGTTATCTGGAAGCTAGAAGGGGTAAAATGTCCAAAAACGCGGTTTACTTCATACTTAACAAAGAAAACTTTTTTCCTATGGCCATTTTATCCACTCAAGAATTTTTTTCGTATTCAAGAGCTCATTTGTCAACTTTTTTTACTCTTATTATTTTTTTGTATCTGTGATAATTTTCAAGATAAAAAATATAAAAAATCGCTTTTTTTAAAGATCGATTTTTCGCATTAAAATTTTCTGACTGCAATCAATAAAATAGCTATTTAATTAAAAGCTAGCAACTCTAAAACCCATTTAAAGCCCCTGAGTAATTAAATATGTAAGGTAGCGGTCGCCTCGAAAGACATGGAACCCTCTCGTTGATTGTCAATGAACTAGGCCTCAACAAACATCGAATTCCGAACTAGAATATCCACTTAATAACAACCGAATCGGTGATTTTATATTAAGCGGTGGCTTTTGTAGGACCTAAGGGAGACGCAGGAGTACCGGGGGCTGCCGGGGTGAACGGAATCAATGGCGAAGCTGGAATACAAGGTCCACCGGGACTCCCGGTACGTATTTCACCACTGAAAATCCATTTCCTTGATGGATTAAAAGCCTGGAATTTTAAAACCGGTTTCAATTTTTACAGGGATTAGCGGGACCCAAGGGCGAGAAAGGCGAGTACGGCGACATTGGACCACCAGGGTTGATGGGTCCACCAGGACTACCTGGACCGCCGGTATGTAACCCTTTAATCTTGTTTTCCTTTGTCAAAAACACTGGCTCATTCCTCGGTTTTGTTTTTAGGGCGCGCCGGGTATCAAGGGAGAAAAAGGCGATAAAGGAGAATCGGTTAGTATTAATTTGCCTCGATAAATTCAATTACAATTAAAAGACTAACCTTGTCTAAATTTATTTTTTCTTTTTTCGTTTTCAGAAGTACAAAAAATTGAGAAGAAGACAGGTAAGATCCTAATTTTATTTTGTAATTTTTTGAAAGAGGTCAAAGATTAATTTTATTAAAATTTTGGTTATTTCTCTTTAGGGCGACGGGACTTTTGAAGTGAACGCTGGAGAAGTGGTAAATAATTTTTTTTATGGTTTTATTAATTTTTCTCACATTGTTAACTTCTATTAAATGTGAAATTTTTTTCCAGATAATGGGTCCTCCAGGTCCACCAGGTCCAGCTGGTAATCCAGGACTACAAGGGCCTCCTGGAATCAAAGGAGACCGAGGGCACGATGGTACCAAAGGAGAACCTGTGAGTATTATTATGATTGTCAATGTTCTTAGATATTTATAAAAATATGGTGCATTGATTTTGAGTGCCAATGTAAAAGCCCTCATTATTGACACTATAAAAATGATCATGAATATTAAAATTTTTTTATCATATTTCAAATCGATATTATCAACTTTTTTTTACAGGACACCTTAATCATTGTTTTTACTTATATAATTTAATTAATTAACTTTAATAGCAATAAATTTAATAATTATTATATCAACTTAAAACCAACAGGTCGAATGTATGTATTATTGACGGCGCAAAAAATTCAAAGAGCCGATTATTGACATACCATTGACCCTATTATTGACAAGTCTTTTATTACAGTTGAATTTATATTAACAATAATCATTTTTACTAACTAATGCAAAACTATCAATAATTTTTATTAGTTTAAAATTCGTTTAAGACCTAGCTCTTCTATATTTTTTATCAGGTTTTTTTTAGCAATTTTTTCTAGTCTCAAATACGTTGATTCTTATAAAATCACATGACAGTATGTAAACATTAATACGTTGATATGTATGTTAAGGGGGTGAGGTTGCCTTACATTATGGCCTATGTCGTTAGTTGGCGCAAGTTAATTTTTGTGTCCCCATCATTGACATCCGCTATTTTTAAATTAATTTTAACTCGATAAAGTATAAGTAAATGATTATATGGTTATTTAGACTATAAATAATCTAAAATAATTTTAAACAATGCAATTACATGAAAAAAACATTGAGAAATCTGGATTTGAAAATAAGGTCTTTCTTAATAATATTGTTAAGAAATTACAAGCGTATAAGCAGTTTTGGTCTACTTGAAAAAATGAAATTTTTTGCGGTAAATAGTTTATACCTTGCAATTAAATTTTACTATTTTTTAATTTTAAAAATATGTGAAATTGTCATGAAATATCAAAAATTGTGATTATTAACAGATTTTAATGAAATAATAAAATTAAAAAGTTTGGAAAATCCAAATGAGCATGCCTTAAGCGCTCATAATATACATAAATATGTTAAACACTACTATATAGTCTCGGCTATAGTACAGTTATATACTCAGCCTATATTTCAGAAAAAAAATTAATATGGCTGACCAAAACATAAAAAAATGGATCAAACTGCCAGCCGAAATAAATTAATTTTAATTATGTAAAAAAATTTTGCGCTTCGATTTTTTCCCACACTTATCCGGAAAACTCTAATGAACAGTTTAAAAAAAAGATTGAGTGAAAAAATGAAATTCCTCAAGAGTTATAAGGTTTACCCCTCCATGCGAACTTGAAAAAATGACACCATATACCGTGAAATCAGGTTTTTTTTGTATTTTTTTATTATTTGATGGCTATAAATAATTATAAAAAAATATTTAAACTGTTCAGTAATCATTTCTTTTAGCAACAAAGGGTGTTTTATATAATTTCTTTATGTATAAACAATTTAAAAGGCGATTTAATCCGAGAAAATCGGGGTATTTCAATTTTTTGGCGATAGCAGAGCTATGCCTTCGCGCGTTCACGCTTAAGGCATGCAATAGGGTGTAAATAGTGGAGGCTCTGTCAATAATAGGGGTTTTTACCTTTAAAAAATCATAAACCAATAACAATTAACTATTCTTTACCCAACATTGCAACAGTTTTTTTTTTTTTAATTTTTATTTTTTGTAATGCTCACTTGCTAAAAGTACCCCATCGACGGTAGCGAGTCATTATTAATTTATAGAACAGCTCATTAAGTATTTATGATATTCACTGCGTGTAATGGATAATCGTGAGTCAAGTTAATAAAAGGGCTATCTTTTGAGCACTAAGTGAGTAAGTACTTTCAAAAACGCATTACTAATGGATCCGATGTGTTTTATATTTCAGGGCGAGAAGGGCGCCAAGGGGGACCCCGGCCCTATGGGACTACCTGTAAGTACTGAATCAAGTCAACACATGATAAAAAAAAAAAATAGCAATCCACTCAATCGCTTGAATTGAAGTACGAGGGAGGCTTTCGTGAATTTTTAAAAGCATTTCGTGATAAAAATTTTAATTTTCGAAAAAAAAAATTTTTTAGGGCCCAATGGGACTGAGAGGTGAAGCAGGACGGCCTGGCGATGCCGGAAAACCCGGAACGATGGTAAGAAAAATTTATTTTTTATTATTATTAATACAGTTAAAAAAAAACACGCTGCCTGCTTTATCACACCTCCCCAACAATAATATTCGGGACCCGTTACCGTAACAATTTTTTTTTTAATTTGTGTTACAATCTTAATAATATTAATAATTAATATTAAAGTTAATAATAATAATAATAATAATAATAATAATAATAATAATAATAATAATAATAATAATAATAATAATAAATAATTAATAATAATAAACAGGTTGGCACGTGGTGATCCGACTAACAACTAACAAGGGGTTAGATTATCCATCTACTACTTCTACTTCTACTACTACCAACAGAATCGACAATAAAACCTATCTGAAATAAAAAAAAAAAAAAAAAAAAAAAAAAAAAAAAAAATTACCAGGATTTCTTACCACTAAACATCAAACCAAGTAGAGCAGCCATTTGCAATGAAGAAAAAAAAATTAATAACGCCAGAATCCTTTTTTAAGGAGCTCGATATACATAAATATATATATTTATATATATTTTGTCACTTATTTAAGCGCAGTATTAAAACAAATAATTAAAAGATTAATAATTAAAGTAACAAAACGTTCACAAGAAAAAAAAAAAAAAAGGTTTCTACTGTTACAACAGTGAACAGTGTTTATCGTTAATAATGATAATTAGCTGCCATATTGGACCGAGGCGGAGGTTACTTAAACTAAATGAGTCGACTTTGAACTGAGAATCGGAACGATAGTTTAAATTTCAAATATAAATATTGATTATGGTGGTAATGAGAGGTTTACTGATCAATTGTTCTATATAGGCTAGTGTGATACATAATATATCATGATTTTACGATTTAACGTAATTTCTTTGTCTTATAGTGTTTAATGAAAAGTAATGTCAGATAAGATAAAAAAAAAAAAAAAAAAACTTACCCGGGACTCGAACCCGCGACCTCAGATTACCGACCCAAAAAATTGTTTCTGCGATATCTCGGAGACTACTGAGCCAATTTGGGCCATCAAAAGTTTTTTTTAATCATTATTTTGGGCTCTTTAAGATAAGCTTATTAGCTAAGCGATCTGTTGACCCAAAATTTTGGGTAAAAAAAAATCGTATCTGATGTTTTTCTTCTGTACTTAGTCTTTAAAATTCCTACCCTTGTAGCTTAATTTTTTTCTAAATAAAAATCTGAATATAAATATATAAATATGAACTTCAGTGGCATGGAAAAAATTTGTGTACATATTTCGTCAATGAAGTTCAAAAAAGGTACTTAAAAAAATTCAAAAAAAAAAATTAAAGGAGGAAAAAAATACATTGACTGTATAACCGCTGAAAAAAAAAATGGCCTACGCTTCTATTGTCACGTATTGTCACAAAAAACAAACGTTATTATTATTAATTTAAAATAACTTAATTAAATTTGTATGTAACGAGTGTAATTGGGACGTACGAGTGTGGAAATGAACAAAAGTAAATTATAAATAATAATAATAATAATAATAATAATAATATTAATAATAATAATGATTATTGAGAAACGTGAGGCTCGTGCCAAGTAAAAAAAAAAATCAAAGCCTCGATGAGATTATTATTTTTTTGGCTTAACATATATTATTATTTTGATTAATGGTTAATGGTTAATATAAATAAATTTCGAGAAATTCTACGCTGGCGTACTCTCGGGGCTTTTGTTTTGACTGTATTAATTATTTGTAATTATTAATATTAATTGTAATTGGTAAAGATTACTTATTTAAAATTAGTAATTAGTATGTTTATATTAATAGTAATTTTTTATATTATGAAAAAAAAAAAATTAATAATTTGGTTGTTATTATTAATGACTATTATTAACAAAACACGCACATAAACACATCACAGATAAATTGTAACATACAAACATAAACAATTTTTTAAATGTAATCGACTTTTGAGATTTATAGATTAATAATTAATGATTAATTGATTAAAATTATTACGTAAGAAAAAAAAACATTAGAGGTTAACCCTCGATAAGTGTAAAATGTATTTGTTAATCGATTAATGAAAGATCGAAGGAACATGACAAGACAAAAGATAATTAAATTAACTAACATTGTTTCATGTCTTGATTAATAAACGAGAATGTGCATGTGCCTGTTGCTCTTGCTTATATTAAACAAAGGAAACGATTTTATCCTCACCCTCCTGCGATTAACGATACTTTTATCACCAGGGTTGCAAATTTTGGGTAAGAGTCGATTTTTTTTTATTTTCATCTCGCAAACTATCGGAGATACGACAAAATTATAAGAGTTAAAAAAGTTGACAAACCGACCTTAGATTACAAAAAAAATTTTTGAGAGGGTAAAATGGTCATAAGAAAAAAGTTTTCTTTGTTAGGTTTGAAAAAAATCGCGTTTTTTGGCATTTTTCGCCCTCTGGGTTCCAGATAACGAATCAAAATTAGTCTATATATTTTTTTTTCCTTTCTTTATATGTTTTTCAATAGACATGTGAAGATAATTAGAGCAAACGATTGATACAACAATTTTTTTCGAAGCTCCTAAGAAAAAAATTTGCAATTTTCGGCTTTACAGCAATGAAGAAAATTTTTTTTTTAATTCATTTTCGCATAAAAACATAGTCAATATCTATCCGAATGATAATTTGTGGTTTGCAACCCTGGTAAAAGAAAAAAATTCACACCAAGAAGAATGCGAAAGCCTGCTCTTGATGGCATAAGACCAGTATCTTGAAGAATTTCGATCTCAGCGCTTGCTTTCATCGTTAATTTCATCAGACAATCTTAGGACTCATAAAAACTTGCCTTTAAGGCGGGAAATTCAAATTTTAAAAGTGTTGATTGAGAAATTAGCGATGAAAAAAGTGGAATATGAGGCGGCTGTGCATAGTGTGCGCTCGTCGGTAATAGCATTAAATATTTTTTAAAGCCATCAGATATTTCATTGACATTTAATCAGACAAATATGACCTTTAATCCCTTGCAGGGATCGCCGGGCTTAGACGGTATGAAGGTGAGCAAATGGCTAGCAATAACTAACTTGCTAACAATTCTTTATCAAAAAATCTAATTATCGTTAAATTTTGTTCCCCAGGGAGCACAAGGCGAGCCTGGAGTCAAAGGCGAGCGCGGTGACTCAGGTCTACCCGTAAGTATTCCCCATTTTTATATAAATAATACCAATAATCAAGATAGTAAACGTTTAATTACTCAGCAATTAGGACATTATCCAGCTTAACACTAATTTCATTTGCATTTGTCCTCAGGGTACTGATGGGATTCCCGGTGCTCAGGTATAGCTTTCGCCTTTAATATATTTCTCTATACCCTTAACTCAGTACTACATTACTCAGTATGCACTCGCACACACACATACACACCCACAAGCACTCACTATAACCTACAAACTTCTAACTCAACTAACTCGATAAAAAACTTTATGGTCTATTGTTTGTCAAGTGAGTTTTAGTCTACTCGTCATTTATCTTCATATTCTTGGTCTCGAATTGATATGTTGTTCTCTTTTTGGTGAATTACTTCACTAGGAGGGAAGTAGAAGGGGGCAAAAACAGAAAACGGAATGAATACATTTGTTATTTAGGTCACGTTTTTTGAGTTGTAGCTCAGAAGTCGGAGTTTGTTATTGGATAATATTTTTTTCGTAAAGTTACTGAAGAATATCATAGAAATACTGCTTAATGATAATATTTTAGTGCTAAAATCTTGAAATATGAACCGCTTTCATGAAAATGCGGCTTAATGATGATTTTCTAGCGTTTTATCTTCAGAATAAGAATGCTTTTCATGAAAACGCAACCTAATAACGATGTTCGAGTCTTTTAGGAGACATATTTCAGATTTTTATAAAAACGGAGCTTAATGATTACGATTTACGCTAAAATTCTTTCAATATGCACCATTTTCGTGAAAACGCGACTTTATAGTAATGTTTTAATATATTTTTAGATAAATATTAATAATTTTCATGAAAATACTTCTTCATAATGAAGCTCTAGTCATATGTTTTCAAAATACTCATAGTTTTCATGAAAATATAAGCAAGAACTGATGTTTTAGTTCTCACTTTGAAAAATATTGAAGATTTTCGAACAAAAAAGCTTCATCACGCCATTCTAATCCTGTATCTGAAACATATTGGCGATATTTATGAAAATGCAACCTAATTATGATGATCAATCATTGAGACTTTAGAATTTAGACAAGATTTTATAGAAATGCGGCTTTAAGATTAAAAATCTCACCAAATTCCGTTTAAACTTTGCCTTTACTTTGTCCAATTTTTTATTTGATCGCAATTTAATGATTAATTTCTTACATCAAACAACCAAAACCTTTAAAAGCTTGATAGTTCCTCGAAATTTTTCATTTTTTCTTTCCAAATTTAGATTATCTGACTCACTACTCCCCTAATCTCAAAATTTCATCAAAGTTTGACAATTTACCATCTTAGATCCACTATATCTTCTTTCTGTAGTGGGTCAGTAGATACCAATGAATTCAGAAAGGCTCCTCGGGGAGACCAATAGATTTTTATGGCTCCTCCGGGACTCCCCCACTCTAACCTCTTCATCGATGACCATCTTCTCAGGCTTTTCCTTCCGAAATTCTGTTCTCACCCCGGACTCTAGTCTTCTGGTTCGAAAGCCAACAACTTTTATTGACTTTTCAACACACTACTGTCCGACACTACACCAACCCCTTTAACACTGAAAGAATGCTCTAGTCTGATTGGACACTGTGAAAAATTTCCGTTAAATTTTATTATGGGTGCATTGTATCTTTAGACTATAATAAATCTGTACATAATACTATGCAAGTCCGAAAAAGTTTAATTTAACTCCTACTAAATTTACAAGTGTCGATACTACAAATTTATAAATTCTACTATTCAATAAGTATACCTGAAAAATTTAACTAACAAAAAGAGCGAAAAATACCAGGATTGCTAATTAATTTATACAGAAAAAAAGGTTCACTTGAGCCAAGAAAATACTTTTCTTGCTAATTATTTTTTTGAGCGAAAAAAATAGATATTTATGTCACAAGGCCGGTAAGTGGCGGTTTTCTGACAGCGACGATATTTCGATATGAGCTTAAGGTTTGTGGCGGGAAGGTTCGAAACGGGCGAAATTTTAACGTCCGAGGCGTAGTCGAGGACGGAAATTTACGCTCGTTTTCGAACATTCGCGTCACAAACATTAAAGCGAATATCAAAAAAAAGTCGTTGTCAAAATCGCCACTAAACAGCCGAATGACATACAATATTTTTTGTTATTATCGCTCCATAAGTTTAACTTTGGAGGGATAAGAGGCTAACAATGGCATATTTAAATTTTGTGAAGTTTCACAAGGGCAAAAAAACTTAATTTTATATTAATTATCTTTTTATTAATGTTTATTTATGGCGTGGTTGTTATTTTATTAACATTAAGTCCGCTTCATAATAAACTGCCAGCAGAGAAATAATTAGCGCCACTCAATAGTAACTGTTTAAAATTTACTCACAATCATTGGTCGGTACACTAGAATGTGACTTTTTTTTTTGCAATCTCTCTCAATTTCGTCTGGGTGTACTCGAAAAGTTCATAAAAAAAAGGTGGGGGTAAAACTTCACGGCCTAGGCCGTGAAAAAAAGACGGTATGGTAGAGTCTCTAGAAAAAAGTCCCTTTACGGACGCCATCCAGCGCTCAAAAGTTGAACTTTTGGAGCGAGTATAACAAAAAATAAATTTTCATGTTAATCTATTGAAAAATTTTCGTAACAAACGTATTAATTTTCAGTTTGGGCACTAAATAATTTTACTGTATTTTTTTTTGTGATATAATACAGCATACTTAACTCGGAACTGAAATTACTATGGTTAATTGTAAATTCGTCTGGGAAATAAACTTCACCGGTAATATGTACCATGCTAAAAAAAGATATTTATGCAAAGTAAAAATTAATATAAAATTTTCACAGTGTGAGCATGTAAAGTTGAGAGTGTGTATGTGTGAGTGCGTGTGTCTTAAGTGGAAGAGAACAGCAGAAACCGGATTTCCGGGTCTTCCTCCAACAATTTCACACTTCCGTGGCGATTAATCACTCCTGCAATGTGACCGTATTACAGGGTTCCAAAGGCGACACAGGTGCCCCAGGCGAAACCGTGAGTATCCTAAACACGAGTTATTGTCCCATTATTAACTACAAGATAGTTTAAGTCTAAGATAAGATGGCGGCTTTAATAAAGAAGGGGGGATATGAAAACGTTCATTATATATTTCTTTCTCTCTCTTACTCTCAGTTTGGCTTGCATATTACACACATGTCCGTGTCCGTGTCCGTGTCGGGGATGAGTGCAAGAGAAAGAGAGAGAGAGAGAGAGAGAGAAGATAAATATCTATATCTGACGGTTGTCGAATCCAGAAACGCGATGCTAGGTCGCTGCCACCACCATATTCGCCAGACAATAGAGAGGGTCGTAACCCCCCTTTAGTAAGCTAAAGCCTGTCTCTTTGTCTATATCTGTTTCTCTATCTCTGTTGCTCCTTTTATCTACGAAGCGCGATAGTGTGGACTCTTGCCAAGGGATGGCCACGCATCCCTTCGCACGAGCCCATGCTTGAATACGAACGAATGGAATTCTATTTTTTTTTTTTTTTTTTTTTTTTAAGGACTTTACTTTTTCTGTCAAGCTTATATCGAATTTTTACTGTGATTAATGCTAGAAAACGATATCTGATTGTATATGGTTTTTAGAGTGAGGGAAGAGGTGGAGTTGAATGTAGTTGTGGAAGATTAGGATCAGATTAATAGAATCTCGAGATAGTCTTTGAAAACAGATGTGTCATATATGATCAGATAAGCTATATATGATCAAATATGTTATATTCAAATACATAAAATTTTGAAAAGTCATTTTAAAACTAGTTACAACATATATGATCAGATATGTCATATGTGGTCAGATATGTCATATATGATCAGATATGTCATATATGACCAGTAAGGTCAAGAAGCTCGTATTTTTTCTTTATTCAAATTTGTGGTTAAACATATGAATGTTTATCCAAACAACTGCGAAAATCCGGACTCTCATGATCAGAAATATCCTATATAATCATATATATGATGAAATATCATATTTCGATAGATAAAAGTTACTTTTGAACCGAATATGGCATGTACAATCAGATATTACACATATGATCAGATAGATCAGATAAAAGTATTATAAGTTTCTTTTAAACCAGATATGCGATATATGATCAGATAAAAGTTTCACAAGTAGATTTGGAACCAGATGTAACATATATAATCAGATAACAGTTTTGTAATTTACTACAGGACGATATATGCCACATATGATCAGATATGTCAGACAAGGTAAAATAATGAAACCTTAGTTTTGTCTGAACAGTTATTATGATTGATAACACTGAGTCAATTTATTTCTGATCATATATCAGATGTATCTGATCATATATTGTTATTCTTTACATATTCTTAGATATAATTACTCTATTGTATGTACTTAAAAATTTTTCTATAAAATGCATGGTAGTTTTTCTCTATCGTCAACTATATGTGACATGTATGTCATATATGATCAATTGATCATATATATATGATACTCATATGACTGTTTATGCTTATATATAACTTGTGTCAATTTCATATGAACCTTTGTTATGACATATGACCATATGCGGCCATATATGATCGTGTGTGATCATATATGTCATATGATCACATATGATCATATATGGTCACATATGGTCGTATGTGATTATGTATGATCATATATAATGAGAAATGGTCAAATTCAATCAAATTACATCATATACTACCATATACGATCATATATAAATATTGTAAATAAAAATAAAATATATACAACAAAATCATTATTTCATCATTAAATCATCTTACTGAATAAGACGAGAGCACTTTGCACATCTCCCCATATTAGTAACCCTAAAATTAGCATTGCTAATTAACCAACGCCTGGGTAATTGCACGCCGTATAATTGCCTTAATCAGATGGCTTTTATAACACCAATAACAATAATATTAATAATAACAACAAAAATAACAACAATTATTATCAATGTCTATTCATAATAATGACAATGACAATAATTGTGATGATAATGATTGGGATGATGATGACAATAATGATCCCTCCTCCTCTCGATCTTCTAACATAGCCTCGAATTCCAGGGTTCTCCGGGAAAAAAAGGCCGTAAAGGTGACAAAGGGATCAAAGGTGACCAAGGAGTACCGGGGTTAGATGCCCCCTGTCCTCTCGGAGCCGATGGACTACCTCTTGCAGGGTGTGGTTGGCGAGCACCTCAGGTACATTATTGAATTCTTATAAATTAAATTTATCAATTAATTTGGGGCTAATTTTTGGTGGCTTGACTTTTTTGGGGGTAGTGTTTTTTTTTTCTTTATTTTTAAGCACTGGCTTCTGTGTGCAAAATAATTATTGTTATTCAGCAGGACATCGTTAGTACAATGAGCCCAGCTCACGAAGGACCCGAGCCCGCGGAAACTGACTACGACGAACCCGAAGACGAGTACGAAGAAGAATACACCGATCCCAGTGGGAATTTAGCCGAAAAATAATAATATTATTATTATTATTTATTTTTAATTTATTAAGATAATATAATTTAACATAAACATATATTTATATATACATCTGTATACCGCAACTATATGCTAAGAATACACTAGGATAATCAATGGATTGCGAATACTGTCCTACGCATTAACTCACCCGGTAATTTGCATCCCTTTGTAATGTTACATAACCTGGGGTCTTTTGGGGTGGTTATGCATGCGTATGCCATTAACTTACATCTAATCATCGTAATTAGTCTATTTACAGAGTTACAAATTCTTTTAATTTACGTAATTACTAAAAAATTTCATGAGAAAACTTAGAGTCGATTTTTCACTTTTTTTTCTCGGGAAACAATTGGGCTAGGAAAAAAATTATAAGAGTAAAAAAAGTTGGTAAATATTTTCAAAATTTAAGAAAAAATTTTTAAACTAAAAATTTTTTTATAGGAAAAAAGTTTTCTTTGTTAGGTTTGAAAAAAACCAAGTTTTTTTACTTTGAAGGCCCTCTATCTTTTAAATAACGAATCAAGTAGAGTCAAAATATTTTTTTCTCAGTACTATATAAGTAGGAGTTGAATATTTAGAGGGTAGTTTGGAAAAAAATAGGGGTAGATATTTTTTTCGGGGTCTTGAAGAAAAAAAATCGTGTTTTTGGGCTTTAACTTCTATTTTTTATTGGAAATTTCAAATGGATTTTTTTTTTTTCGAGAATATTTGGGGTCAAGAAATATAATTTCGGGTCATAATTAAAAAATTAAATTTGAAACTCTGTAAATGTAGGTTATTAATTAGCAGTATGTGTTGATATTAATTTAATTTTCAATTTGCAGTCTAAAATTTTGCAAAAATGGCTTTTGGAAGAGGAACGTCATCAACAACATCTGAAAAAACGCGAGCACAAACTACGCAACCAATAGTATAATTATATAATATAATTAATTAAAAGATATATAATTAAAGTTTTTGTAATTGTAAAAACAGTTTGAAAGACTACGTTAAATTATTAACTTATATATTAATAATTTCAAGCACAAGCTGATAAAAATTTTTTTTACAACTCAAGGTACCGGGTTCGAATCCCAGGCAAAAAAAAATTGTTTTTTTTTTTCGTGAAAAAAATGAATAATATTGAATTAAATTATTAGTATTCAAAAAATAATAATTATTTCAACTAGAAATATGTAAGTTATGTAAATAATGTACTTACCGTGCACTTATAAATGTGCACGTGAGTTCGTGTATATATTTAATAAGAAAATATCTACGAATAATTATAATTATAATTAATGTCATTTTTTTTTGTTCTGAATATTGTATTTTATATATTAATATTGATATTTTTATATATGTATGTATCTAATATTAAAAAGTAATAAATTATAAATTATAATCTCTAATGTACACATGTTAATATTTTATAATTGTAATAATGATTATATTTAATATTGTATCATTATTAATAAATATTAAGGCATTAATTAAGTTTAATATTTTTTTTATTAATCTTAATTATAAGGCGTGTAATTTATTTAAATTATTTGAACAGTTTGAACTTTTTAAAAAATTTAGAAATTTCATTTTTGGGATACGGCTTACAGACCAAACAAGTTGGAATATTTTCTGGTTGTTCAATCCATAATTTATGATCGATTTTTGCCTCCGATAATTTTGAATGCAAATCGGTTAATTTAGATTCATCTGTTGCCTGAAAATTAATTTGTTATTTATGTTCAATTTTTTTTTTTTTTTTTTTTTTAGAATATTAAGACTTATTGATTTTTATCGCGGAGGTCATTAATTAATAATACTTAATCCAAAATCTGATTTTTTTAATTTTACAGATTTTTTTGAGAAATAAATTATTTAAAAAAAAAAATTTTTATTAAAATGCCACATAAGGAAATTTTAAAAAACTATCAATAAAATTTTTTAGTATACAGTAAAAAAAATTCATTTGAACCATGTTAGGTAAAGTACCCAGTAGTTGAACAGGTTTCAAAGTAAAAACGTGTTTGACCTTACTTTTGATATATAAAAAAGTAATTATTAGTTCAAATTAATGATTTTCATGAATTTAAAAACAATGATATAAACAAAATTTAATTTTAACAATAAAATCAAATAGAAATTTCGTTCAAAAAAATATAAATTAAAATGGTGACTCACTTGAAAGTATTTACACGGAAAAAAGTAAACTGTAATATTCACTCGGATTCCGGTTAGTTTTTATAGTTTCAAACAGTAAAACGGACATCGGGGTGGCAAAAATGTAAATATTACAGAACTTAATGTAGAAAGTATAAAAGCCACAATTTATAATTTAATATCCAAAATAAGTAATTAGTAGTTGTCACTATAGTAAATAACGACTCTTTTATCTTTAAAAATTACAGTTTCAAACAGTAAAAATTGCCATTTCAATATATAGTATATATTATGAAGAGAAGGGGAACTCAGATGAAAAAGAAGGGGGTCTCACTCTGGGAGAATTTAATATTCCAAACAGTAAAAATTATACTTTTAAAATATACATTTTACCAGTCTAAGCAAGTCAATAATTACAGTTTGATTTTTAGCGTTGAGTTTAAAATTTACCATTTTACTTTGTAAATATTGACGTTGCTTCTATTAGAAATTAACTAACTTTATTCTATACTTTTTACAAATCATAACATCATTTTTTAGTTACGAAATGATAAATATTAAAGTCTGAATTCTTAATTACTATACTTTAACATTTTAGACATTTACACGGCGAATATTACTATTTGAAATAGTATTTTCTTCCATGTAAAGAGTAAATTGTAAGGTTTAAATTATAAAGTGTACCAAAAATTTTTCAACCCCAAATTATCGGAAAAATTGTGCTTAAATTATCCTTAAATATTTTATATTCATGCATTCCATTGCATTTTTGAAAAATACATAAAAAAATAAACAATTAAAAAAAAAATTTTTAATATCACAAATTTAACAAATTTTTAAAAAAATTCTCTGATTAAACAAAATGATTTGATATGATTAAAAATAATTAATTTTCTAATCATTTTAAATCTTGTCAAATCATGTAAATGATTTTAAATCATATCTCTGATGGGCCTTTAACATTGTGAAATCATTTTTAATCATTTTATTTAATAAGGGTTTATAAATTAAAAAAGAAAAAATTTGAATATCACAATAATCTGCATTATATTTGATATTATTTGAAATTTTTTCTCAAAATTCATTCAAACTTTGTAGATTTATCGAGGACCGATGACAATACACTAATTTGATAAAATTATTCCAATTTTCAATTTGCAAAATAAGATTTTTGTTAATTTATATAATTTTCATATATAGTCGATAAGGTAGAAATTTTTATTTCAAACCATTATCTTTAGCCGATTTATCTAATATTAACAAATTTTCGAACACCAAAGATAATTTTTAATTCAACAGAGCATATCATATTTTAAAAAAACTAAAAAAAAAGTTTTTATAAATAAACAAAACTTAAACGTAGAAAATAAATAATAGTTTAAAAAAACTAAAAAACACGCTTTTTATAGAAAACCGAACTTAAAAAATAGAAAATAAGTTTTAATAAATTAAAATTAAGATAGTGTTAAAAATTTCAATAAATGTAAATTAATTATAGTGTAAATAAAAAAAAATGTATTTTATTTTAAAAAAAGTCTGGGGTTCATGGGTCAATAGATATAAATATTCTAGTGACAGACGTCTGGTAAAACAAAAGGATTCAAAAGAATTAGGAATAACTTGATTTTTAATCATTTTTAATGATTTCTAATCCTTCCAATTCTTTCTCTTATGGGCGTTTAACACGGAGAAATTCTTTTTAATTCTCTTTTTTAATCAGAGACATGTGTAGAGTGATTATCATTTTTATAATATCTTAAAAAGCACCCCACGCTTTTTTTTAAATAAAATACATTTTTTTTTTATTTACTCTATTGTTAATTTATATTTATTGAAATTTTTAACACTATTCTTAATTTAAATTTATCAAAACTTATTTTCTATTTTTTTTTAGTTCGGTTTTCTATAAAGAACGTATTTTTTAGTTTTTTTTTAAACTCTTAGTTATTTTACTGATTGTTCGGTTTACGGTTTAGTAGTTTTTTCATGAAAAAAATAGCATCTATCAGCTATTTTCGACATGTCAACTTTTAAGTTAACAAAAATATAATTGTTTTGATTTATAATTGAAAAAACTTACAGAAATCAATTACTGTATCATTGAACAATTATAACATGCGCATATTACTCATAATAAATATACGGATTTTGTATTACAACAGTTTGAAAATTCTTTTCAAGTACTGGTCCCATTTTTATAAGTGTTCAAGTACTGGTTACTTCACCTTAAATAATTTTGAAGAACTTCATGTTCTTGATTTAAATAAAAAAATTCTTGAAATAAAAAATTTTTCTTGGTTCAAGTAAATTTTACTTGATTCAAAAATTTTTCATTTTAATTCAAAATAATAAAACTTTTAAAAATTATTTTGTTGGTTCAAGAATTTTTCTCTGGATTCAAATTAATTTTTTTTTCCGTGTACTAATTTATTTATTTATTTTTTATTAATTTTGTTCTCTAAATTATGAATAATAATTATAACAACTTACTTCGAGAACTATTTTATGCATATTATCCAAATCAGCAAGATACTTTTGTGTGTGTGGATCAGTGTAAAACATGTGAGTTACTGCCGTGCTAGCATGACATGCTTGTGCAATTACAGCCCCAACAGGCCAGCCCATTGTTTTTAATAAGTCTCCTCTAATTACGACATATTGAACAATTAATGGTACTTCTGATGCTGCAACATAAATTATAAATTAATTTTTATAAATATTTTTTTCAATTATTATAAATTGAAGAAAAAAATTTTTGAAGAGTAAATTAAATGATACAAAAATTATCCAACGCTTTTAATTTTTTGATTTTTTGTTTTTCAATAATTAAATTAGAATAAAAAAACATTTTTAAAAAATTGCTTTTACAGTTTTTCAAATTTTGTAAAAATGAAATTTTTTTTTTATTTTTTTATAATAATTTTTTCAATAAAAAAAATTCTAAAAATTTTTAGATCCCGGCTAACTTGATTTATAATACTGAAATTATCTGACAACTGTCAATTTTTTTTAATTGTTATGACAAAAATCATTTAGAATAAAAAAATGTTTTAAATAATTTTCTCGATGAATAATTATAAAGAATGGACTATATAAATTTTTAATTTCATATAAAATTTTATAAAAATAATATTATTCTAGTGATTATTTTAATATCATGATTTTCAATTAATTATCTATAAATTATTTACTATGACTATTTTAAATTAAACCTATTATTTTTGAAGTTAATTGGTTTTATGTATAATGTAATCTTTCAATTATTTTCTTTATAACCTGACTTGATTCTTTGATTTTATTTGCAATTAAATAGTCATACCATGTAATATTGCTGTAAGCTATGCTTAACGAACAATATATTTCAAATAAATAAATATTTAATTTTTTTTATCATAATTTCATTGCTGCAAAATTATAAAAAAAATTTTAATATCTGTCAACTTTAATGTCATCTTAATTTTCATAAGTTTTATTTGAATATTGGAGCGTGGCTTCCTCTGACACGTGCTATTTACCGTCACTTTTTAATTTTTTTTCCAATACGCTCGTCAAAGAATCATCAGACATCTAAGGACTTTTTGGATTAAACAACTGTTTTCTTTTCTTTGGGCGATCTTTCCTACGAGCACCGGCCGCTCTATCAGCTCGTGTTACTTTGGACATTTTTAATTATTCACAATTTACAACGAACACTTATAACCTCAAAATAAATTTGAAAAAATGTCAGCTATAATCTTAGTATTATTTTTAAAATTCATATTTTTTGAGCAATCATTTTAAATTTTTAAACTTCTTTTAATATTTTAATGTAGATTTTAATTAAAATAATTTTATTAATCAAATTTAATAAATTTATCTTTCAAAAATTTATTAAAAAATGAAAATAAAGTTAGCCGACATTTAAAAATTTTTAGAATTTTTTTTTTTATTGAAAAAAAAATCACAAAAAAACTTCAAAAACTGCAAGTGTAATTTTTTAAAAATATTTTTTTGTTTTAATTAAATTATAAAAAAAAAAATAAAAAAATTTAGATGTCGGCTAACTTCAATAACATTAATTTACAAAACAGTTGATAATTTTAAGAATTTTTGTAACAAATAAATTATGGCAAAAAAAAAATTGACATTTAGAAATTTTAAAAAATTAAAAATGCAATTTTTTAGAAATATTTTTTTAGAACAAATTTATTTGCTAAAAAAAATTACAAAATTTTTAAGTGACAGCTAACTTAAATGATGTTATTAAAACTAATAAAATTTTAGGAAGAAAAATTCACTTGATACTTTAAAAATGTTTTTTAAAAATATTTTACATTTAATTGATATTAATAATTTAGAAAAATTTCAACAAAAATATATTTTGTATCTTATCAAGTATCCATATTTGTTTATTTATTTATTTATTTATTTATTGATGTTTTCTACTATGTTAACTGAAGAGAAGAATTGTCTATAACTTACGTGTCTTACCGCAAACTAAAATATTATAGCACCGCCATCTAGCGGATTAAAAACAAACTAACTTTTCAGCGAACATACCTTCTGTATGATTTGAGATATTTACTTGTGGCGCGTCGGTCCTGTTGCGTCTAATTCTCCCTCAAAACTTAACCTATCTTTAGTGTTCACAATTCACGTTACTGCGATTTATAAACACGTGGTGCAAAATAATTATATTGAATAGTAAATTTAACAAGATAGTTATTATATATTTTTTAAATAAATATTGTAATAAAATAAGTAATTACAATGAAGACAAATAATAATAAAATGGGTGTTAAATCCAGTGGCAAAACAACGGAGTCAACTTTGAGTAAAGCGGTTAAAAATGTTAAAGAAATTTTAATTAAGGTAAGAATTTTATTTTGCTTTTTTTTTTTACTCTTTAATAATTTTTATTTGAAGTTTTAAATTATTATTAACAGTAATTAAATATCAAAAATTATGACACTGAAGTTAACAAATATTAAAAATTTTTTTAGGATTTTACAACAATTAAATTGTTACAAAAATTAAATTAAAAAATTTCACACGTGAAAATTAATAAAAATCACAAGTTAAAATTTTCAGAAGCTTTTTTTTTATTGTAATTAATATATTAAAAAAATTTTTAAAATTAACAGCTGACTGCTAACTTCAGTGTTATCAAAAATTTTGGAGTTAAATTTTTTTTTTTTTAATTTTTGCTTCTACAATTGTGATTTTGGAGAAGTTTATTTTTGTAATGAAATATTAAAAAAAAAAAATTTGTCTCAATTCTAGTATGAAAATTAATTAACAAAAATTTTCTTTAAAAATTAGAAAATCGTTTTTTTTTTTTTTTAATCAAATATTCAATTTTTCTCCATAATGTTTTTTGAAAATATTTTTTTTAAATCAACTTTAATATTAAAATTTTTTTTGACCAAATTATTTAACCTCAGTTTTAAAAATTTTTTTTTAATAAATAAATTTTTAAAAATTTTAAATAACAAATTTAAAAAAGCAAATATGATATTGAAATTTAAAAACATTTGATAATGTTTAGAAATTTTTTAACTAAAAAATAATATAAAGAAAAATTTATTAAAAAAATTATATTATTAGAGGCACTAAAAAATTATAACAATTTTTAAAAATAATTTTCATATCCTAGTTTATAATTCAAAAAATTGTCTGCTAATTTCAATATCATAACATATTTTAAAAAATTATTACAAAAAAATAAAAATAAAAAATTTGATTTTTAAAAAAATTTAAATGCAATTTTTTAAAAATATTCAAGTTCTAAAATATGCTCCTAAAAATTTTGACTTGTAATTTTTATTAATTTTTTCATCTGAAACTTTTTAATTTAATTTTTTTTGTCATGGTAAATTTTATTATAAAAATCTAATTTTTAATTAAAAAAAAATTAAATATATTAATTTTTATATTACCACACAAAAATAGTTTTTATTTATTTTATTATAATAAAAAAAAAATCTAATTATTTCTCAATAAATTTCAGAACACTGAAGCAAAAGAAAAAAAGCAAAAAAAGCTATCAAAATCCTCAAAAGAAGAAAACATAATAAAACTAAAAAGTGAAGACTCACCAGCAGCTGCAGCCATCTCCAAAAAATCCAGTAAAATCCTGAAGAAATTAACAAAATCCAAGTCAGCTGATTCCGAAATAGAAAAAGAACGCGGTGTTGTTTACATCGGCCACCTTCCTCACGGGTTCTACGAGGAACAAATGAGGGTATTTTTCTCAAAATTCGGCGAGGTGACAAACGTCCGCGTGTCGCGTTCCAAAGTGTCCGGAAAGTCGCGAGGTTATGGATTCATCGAGTTTGCGCATGCGCAGGTCGCTAAAATAGCCGCCGAGAGTATGAACAACTACCTGATGTTCGGGAGACTGGTTAAGACCGAGTACATTCCGCCGGAGAAGCAGCACAATTGGTACTTCAGAGGTCTGTCTTACACCCGCAGAAGCTTCCCCAAGTTGTGGAACAGGAGGCTTCATGTTCAGAGGATCAACGGCAAAATACTTGGTAAGGATCCTGTCAAGGACAGCATCGTCAGTAAAAGTGACAAGAGTTCCGGCGAGGAAAAGGAGACCAGGGACTTGGAGGTTAGAAAAAAACTCTGGAGCTTGAATCTTCTCGCCAGCAGGCTCAAGAAAAAGGGAGTCAAGATTGATATGAAATTGGGGGATGTTTCTATATAGAGGTTAATGGCTTATTATTATTATTAATTATTGATAATTATGATTATGATAATAAAAGTAATTTTTATTTAATTTTTGGATTGATATTTTTTTTAATCTTCTTCTTTTAGGTAATTATTAATGCTGAAAAAACTACTGAGAATTTTCTTAGTTAAATTGAATTATTTTTTTAAGAAATTATTGAGACGAAAAAAAATGGTGTGTGTACTTGTGTACACACGTGAGAAGTTATTCTTCTTTGGTATAAGAAAAAAAATGCAAAAATGATCGAAGAAAAATGTTAAAAACAATCAAAAAGGTTTTATTCCAGTAAAAAGTTAGCTGTACCGTATAAATATAAAGTCATTAATTATCATATAAATTTAATTCAATATTATTTAAGATTTTTCTGAATCAACTAATTTTGGAGTCGTAAACTATCAATAGCTTACAATTGATAATTATAAAATATTTTAATTATTTATTTAAAATATATGTTTCTTATTTTATTATTTTATCTCAAAATTGCTTTCTCAGGAAGTTTCCTTCCTCTTGGCAGGAGTTCATATACATTTTTTCTTTATATTTTTACATATACATATTCAAACATAGATACTCATTTAATTTAGTCAAATAATACATCTCAAGAAATTTTAATTAATAGGTTACTATTTTATTTTTTTTTTTTTTATAACATATATATTTAAAAACCAATACACATTTATTGTAAGCAAAATAATTTATCATTAACGAATTAATCAATGTTCTTTAGTAAGATTTTAAGACATCTAGTATATGCGGTGAATTCCGCATGAATATATGTTTCTTATTAAATAGTTCATTATTTATTATTTAACCTAGTGATAATATCTTTTTAATTAATTTTTTTTTAAAAATAATAATAATAATAAAAAAAATTTCAAGCCAAAATTAATTTAATTATTAACAAATTTTAGAACTGAAATTTATTAATAGTATTATTATTATTATCATTGAAAAAAAGTTGATAATTTCAACTATAAGAAATAATAATAATAATAATAATAATAAAATACAACTAGTATACTATAATGTATAAGTAAAAACAAAATTTAACTGATGTCTTCTATTTTTAGGATTTGAGGAAAAGGCGAACAAATAAACGATCAGTTTAAGAACGAATTTATTATGATTGATTTTATAAGTTAAATTTATTACTTAAAATTTATTACTTATTTTCATTAATTTTTTTTTTTTTTTAATAATAATTAAGCTTACAATTTTTATTGGACTTTATAAAATTTTTCAATTAATCTCTTAATAATTACAATTATTGTTTTATTTTTATAATTCAGTTGATAACTGGAGGATGAATTATTGTGTTTTTGGTTCTTTTCCATTTCATTCTTCTGTTTTGAAACCAAACTTTTACCTGAAATTTTAACAATTACAATAACTAAGATATTTATTTTTAGTTTAAAAAAAATAAATATATTTAAAATATTAGTATTATATTACTTGACGTTCAGTAAGATCAAGAGTGACAGCTATTTCATATCTGCGTAAGCGTGTCAAATAATTGCTCCGTAAAAATTCTATTTCCAATTGTTTTATCTGAATTTTATTAAATGCCGTTCTTTCTTTTCGCAATTTGTTACTGCAAGGTGATAATTTTTTATTTTTCTTCTTTGTACCTGTAATAACGATTAGTATTTCACTAGAAAAAAATTTTTTAATCTTAAATTAATTTTCTGTTATTAATAATCTATTATTCAAATAATTTTGAGTTACAAAATTTATTTTTTTCTATAATTTAATTTTTAAGTCGGTCAATTTTATTATTATTATTACTATCAAAATTCTAGTTTTTATTTTTTTTTTTTTTTTTAGGAAAAAAATAGTTACGAGTTTCTTATTTAAATAAAGCGGTATTTCTTTTATGTCATCATATTATTGTAGATTAAAATCATACATTAAGCATAACTCATATATATATATGTGCATATGTGAGATATATAAGACAATCCTTACCCGGAAGATATTATTTATATATGCTTTCAAGTGTAATAAAAAAATTTATATATATTATACTAAAACAACTCGAGATTTATCACAAAAAAAAATATATTATAACATATAAGATAATAATAATAATAATAATAATAATAATAATAATAATAATAATAATAATAATAATAATAACTATCAACCTTGCAGTCACTATGTGACTGCCGTGACTTGTGAACTATAAATAAATAAAATTTTGCTTTATTAAATAATGACTTTTGTTAAATTGCACTGTACTTTTTTAACTATTGACATTTTTAAAAATATAAGCTCATCCCGATGTTACACTCATCAAGAGCTTTCATTTGAGTACCCACATACATTTTTATATATTTTTCATATATACATATATGTAATATATATAAATATATAAAAAATTGATGTGGGTACTCAAATGAAAGGTCTCAATGGGTATAATATCGGGGTGAGCTTATATCTTTAAAAATGTCAATAGGTCACAAGATACAAGGTCATTTCTTAATTATGCTTATTAATTAAGAAATTGTTTCTTAATTATTATTATTATAATTATTTTATATTTATTTTTTCTAAAGACTGGTTTTAATACTTTATAGATATTTTCTGACGTAAGTCATTGAATTTTCATCTTATTGGCTATCCAGTCTAATTTTTAGTTAAATTTATCTTTAATGACAAATTTAGATATGAATTGAGGATAAATTATTTATGCCTGGAAGGAAATACAGAGTAACAATAATTGGAAAAAAAAAATTAGAGACGACAATTGTTGTATAAGACTCGATAGCCAATAAGATGAAAATTCAATGACTTTCATCAGAAAATATCTATAAATTATTATTATTATTATTATTATTATTATTACTATTACTATTATTATTATTATTATTATTATTATTATTATTATTATTATTATTATTATTATTATTATTATTTATTGCTGGAACTGTCAACTTATTCCAAGACCAATAATAATAATAATAATAATAATAATAATAATAATAATAATAATAATAATAATAATAATAATTACAAAAAATTTAACTCAAAAATTATTATTATTATTATTATTATTATTATTATTGGGACTGTCGACTTATTTCAAGATCAGTAATAATAATAATAATAATAATAATAATAATAATAATAATAATAATAAAGTTTAACTTAACAAATTTCTTATATAATTATTATTATTATTAAAAAATTTAATTTTTTTATTTTTATTATGTAAGATCAATAAAAAAAGGTTGACAAATCCGAAGTAATAAAAAGAGATTTATTAATGCAAATATTTATGAAATAAAGAGAGGGTCAGTTATAGTTTAAGTCATATGGACATCTGATGTATAAAACATTAAATTATCTCCCGTAAATACATACATACATACATACATATATGTACTGTATAGTCCATATTATTACGATGTAGGATGGAGGACGGAAGATGAAGGTAAAGACAACTTACCATATTCGGAGGTTGAAGACTTGACAGCCAGGTCTTCAAACTCTTGCGTATCTTCGACATGTTCGATCTCTTCTGAGGGAATCTCGGTACCGTTTATTGTCGAGTAATTGCAACTATTTTCTTCTCTTGGTATCGATAACAATCTGCTTGCATTTTCCCACGAGTTTGATGTCATTTCACTGTTAATAGTTTTTTCTTCGTATGGAAAATTTTCATCTCCATTTCTTCAATAATTAATTATTTAATTATTATAATTGATAACTATTTTTAATTGAAAAAAAAAAAAAAAAATTTTTTTTTCTACTTACTGAAAATAATAATTATTAAAATTATTAACTTGATATCCGTAAAAATAATTTGAATTTTGAATAAATTGTTGATTGAAAAAATTATCAGAATTTTCTGTCGCAAATGTTGATGTTGAAATTTCTTGATAATTACCGTCGAAATTTTTTGATAAATATTCCATTGATAAAAATTAAGAACTAAAATATTTGTTGGAAAAAATTGAAAAAAATATAATTTTTTGGAATAATTTTGAATTGAAGAGAAATAAGAGAAGAACTCAAAGCAGTGGGTGTTTAAACAAATAGATGCAAATGACTAATGACTGATGAGGCTACTGCTAAAGAGATCTTAAACATAAACTTGTCGCTTTGTGCGTATGATGCACATGTACAGTGCAAAGAAATAAAAACCGGCGACTGACCAATCATACGTCGTGTGCGTTGTGACGAAACTAGTTCATCTTTATCTCGATCTAAGTTTTTACTGTCCTTTAAGTAGGACAATTGTAAAAATTCATTGAAATTTAAGTGCATTGATTATGGACGTCAATGCAGTCGAAAATTTTGTTAGCTTTTTACAGGCACTATTAATGTGAATTTTTTGAAGATATTTCTAAGAAAAAATTATAGCCGATAAGTTAAGAGACTTTTACATCGATTTTGAACGTCAATGCAGTCTCCAATTTTTGTAAGTTGATTAAATACGCTATTAATATAAGTTTTTTGTAAAAAAATTATAATGGACAAATTAGTTTAATACTGCATTGATTTTGAGCATCAATGCAGTCGGAAAGGTTGTGTTCAATGACAATAGACACTATCGATATAAAATTTTAAAATATTTTTCTAAAAAGCAATTATAATTGACAAATTGGCACAATTTTGCATTGATTTTAAGTGTCAATGCAATCGAAAAATTTTGTTAGGTGACAATACACACTATCGATATAAGATTTTCTTCTGAGAAAAAAATTGAAATGGATAAATTGGTATAATACTGCATTGATTTTGAACGTCAACGCAGTTGAAAAATTTTGTAAGGTGATAAAAGATGCTACCGATATAAGATTTAAAAAGATTTTTCTAAGAAAAAAATATAATTGACGAATTAGTATAATACTGCATTGGTTTTGAACGTCAACGCAGTTGAAATTTATTTAGAGTGATAAAAAATGCTTTCGATATAAGATTTTTAACGATTTTTTAAGAAAATAATATAATTGACAAATTAGTATAATACTACATTGACTTTGAGCGTCAATGCAATCGGAAAATTTTGTAAGTTAATAAAAGACGCTATCAATATAAAATTTTACAAGATTTGTCTGCAAAACAATTATAATTGACAAATTAGTACATTACAGCATTGATTTTGAGCGTCAATGCAATCGGAAAATTTTTTTAGATGACAATACACAGTATCGATATAAGATTTTAAGCTTTTCTTCTAAGAAAAAATTGAAATTGATAAGTTGGTATAATACTGCATTGATTTTGAACGTCAACGCAGTTGAAAAATTTTGTAAGGTGATAAAAGATGCTACCGATATAAG
This sequence comes from Cotesia vestalis, assembly GCA_000956155.1. Taxonomy (NCBI): domain Eukaryota; kingdom Metazoa; phylum Arthropoda; class Insecta; order Hymenoptera; family Braconidae; genus Cotesia; species Cotesia vestalis. The sequence goes on along the minus strand of JZSA01002613.1, from coordinate 1,490 downwards.
ATTTAAAAAGATTTTTCTAAGAAAAAAATATAATTGACGAATTAGTATAATACTGCATTGGTTTTGAACGTCAACGCAGTTGAAATTTATTTAGAGTGATAAAAAATGCTTTCGATATAAGATTTTTAACGATTTTTTAAGAAAATAATATAATTGACAAATTAGTATAATACTACATTGACTTTGAGCGTCAATGCAATCGGAAAATTTTGTAAGTTAATAAAAGACGCTATCAATATAAAATTTTACAAGATTTGTCTGCAAAACAATTATAATTGACAAATTAGTACATTACAGCATTGATTTTGAGCGTCAATGCAATCGGAAAATTTTGAGAATTTTTGCTTAAAATTATGGGATAAAACGGATCCTATGTAATAAACACATCTTTCAAGTACATGAAAAAAATTTTTTTTTATTTTTTTAAACAATTATTATAATACAACAGTAGCATCGAAAAACCCGTGTAAAAATGTTATGGTCGTGGCTTGTTGATGGTATCTCCGAGACGGGTCATCTGAAACAAAAAAATAAAACTGTTTTAGATTCAGTATGTCAGTGGCTATAGCGCATATCATCAGATTTTTGATATTCGCGAAAATAATAAAATGGCGCAAGTTTTTCGAAAAAGTAAAAAAAAACGCGATTTTTTTGCAGTTTTTTGTGAAAAAAATTTTTAAAATCAAAATTTCAAAAATCTGATGAATTTTAAAAATTTCAAAAATTTATTATTGAATTTTGTTTTTAATCATTTCGGCTGCCGAATGGTCTTTTTTTTTTTTCTCTGTACCAAATGTCACTAATACTTTTATTATACTATTAACATCTCAATAATACCACATAAAAACCAAAATACAATTATATATCTTACAATATAACACAAAATAATCTTCAACCATTAAATTTCATAGATTTTATACATCTTACATATCTTATAAACAGAAAACCGTAATAATAAAAAAGGCTCTAAAATTCAGGCGCGATGATTGCATCAGTTTAAAAACAGACATACTCAAGAAACAGATACACTCAGATCAGTCTATTATAATAAAACTTACTATCACTATATAATTTACCCACATATGTTAAAATTTCAATACACATATACAAACTAAACACACAAACACATCAATGAAGAAATGTAAATGTAAATATAATCGAACTACAATATGGCCACAAGCTTTAAAGCTTAAAGCTCGAGTACATCTAACGCTTTTTTACTCTCCTCTTCTTTTAATATTTATAAACTTCTGCATCTTATAACTTTTTCCTTCAACCCAGCACCAGTTCGGCATCAACATCAGCAACGTTAACATCTTTTAAAAGTAAAACTTAAGTGACTTGAATAAATAAACAATTTTACTTTTAAATTATTTTTATCAATAACGTAAAATTTAGAATTATTTTAAAAATGGACAGCCGTTGGAGAAATGCAGGTAAAATTAAATAATTAATAATAAATTATTAATTTAACTATTGATTTATGGTTT
>JZSA01002612.1:0-13193 GCA_000956155.1 Cotesia vestalis | reverse complement strand
TGTTTTTTTTTTTTTTTTTTTTTTTTTTTTTTTTTTTGTAAACAAGGAATCGCTGAAATAACAATGCAAGCGTACGCAGACCGCCACGGATTGTCTGCCGGAAGAAATGAATCCGATAATATTTGTTGGCGGCCCAGGGCCAAACCAATTGCATTGACCATTGTTTGCATTATTATTGTTTCTTTGGCGGTCTACTGGCTGATTGTCGGCCCTATTTTTGAGAGTCAGAAGCAAAGAGGCAAGATCAGTCGAGGAGAACGCAATTGTGATTGAGTTTTAATTTTTGTGCAAGATTGTATTGATTTTTGATAATAAATGTTAATAAATTTAATGGAGAATTTATTGATAACTTTTTTAGTTTATTTGGTGTGTTTTGCTCCTGGGAGTTACATATTTTTATTTCAGACGAATCGGATCAATAGATCCTGAGATATTGAGGAAAAACAGGCTACATTGATTTTGAGAGGCAATGCAGGTGGGAAAATTAGTGGGTGGTCGGAGGGGCGGAGCTTGCAGTGAAATTGGGCGTGTTTTGATGAAAAATGTTGGCCGGGGTAGTGGTGGGTTAGGTGCATTGATTTTGAGCGTCAATGCAGTAAGAAATATCGTTGATCGAGTAAAGATAGCTTCTATTGGATTGAAGTTTGAAGATTTTTTTGTGATAAATATTTTAATTAAATAGCAACTAAGTAAAATGCATTGATTTTAAGTGTCAATGCAGCAAGAATGCCATTAATTTTATTTACGAATGCATTAATTTTGAGCGTCAATACCGTGAAAAATATTATTGGTTGTAAAAAAATTACTCTTAGTTAAAATTTTAACTTTAAATTGTCAACAAATGCTGCTATTTTAAATTCTTAATTACAAATGCATTGATTTTGAGAGTCAATACAGTTGAAAATTTTATTATATTAACATGAAAGAATTTTTTATTAAAAAACGTAACGAGATATTATTAACAAATTAAAATGATCAAGAATTTACCAAAAAATACATTGATTTTGAGCGTCAATGTAGTTAAAATATCATTCATTGCAAAAAATGACTCTTACTTGCAATTTTTACTGAAAATTATCAAAAAATACTGTTATTTTAGGTCCTTACTCACAAATGTATGAATTTTGAGTGTCAATGCAACATCAAAAATCATTATAATCACATAAATCCACTTGTATTCTTAATTTTAACGTGCCGTTGTAAAAAATTACTACTTATCATGCTATTTTCCAATATACATTGATTTTGGGTGTCAATGCAGTCGAAAATTTTATTGTTTTTGCATAAAATAATTTTTTATTGGAAAATTCGACGTTACATTATTACCAAATGCGACTTACCAAGAAATTTTTTAAAAAATACATTGATTTTGCCCGTCAATGCAGTAAAAATGTCATTAATTCTAGAAACTGCCTCTAATTGGAATGCAAAGAAGGTATTGATAATAATAAGTTCTTATTAAAATGTTTACTAACAAATGCATTGATTTTCAGCGTCAATGTAGTAAAATGCGATTTACTTAAGAAAATGGCTATTACTTGGAATTTTAATTAAAAATTGTTAATAAATACTACTATTTTAGATCCTTATTCACAAATGCATTGATTATGAGCGTCAATGCATCATAAAAAGTCATTATAATCTTATAAGCTACTTGTATTCTGAATTTTAACGGGATGTTATAAACAATCACGGCATATTCTGCTACTACTACATACATTGATTTTGAGCGTCAATGCAGTCGAAAATTTTATTATATTAACATGGAATAATTTAATTTTGTAACATTTAACGTCATATTATTACCACATACGACTAATCAAGAAGTTCACCAACAAATACATTGATTTTAAGCGTCAATGCAACTAGAAATATTATTAATATCATTCTATAAAACTATTTTTATTTGTAATTTTAATGTGGTACTATTATTCACTAATTAATGACTACTTATCAACACGTTTACCAAATCATGCATTAATTTTGATCTTCAATGCAGCAAAAAACCCTTACTAAAAACTTTCACCCGACGTTTCTTCTTCCACTTGCAAAAAACCTCCAAATACTATCTTCCATTAACAATAAAAAAAATATTTTCGTCTTTCTTTTTTCTTTGTAAAATATGTATAATTAGAAACAATTATTTAGTGCATTTACTTCCTTATTTTTATTATAAATTCCTGGACTTCCTGCCTAGGAAAAATCAAATTTACAAATCACTCAAGCTTCCTGGAAATTAAAACAAACCAATTGAATATTTTTATTAATTTAGGTAAACTCCTTTAATAAAATAATTTTTTAAATTTTTATTTCTTCTTTGACTTTTTTTAGAAATTTTAGCAAATAAATATTTATTAAAATAATTTTGTTTATTTTTCTTGAACCCAGGCACAAATTACTCATAAATTTAGTCTACATTTTTTGTTTTTTTCTTTTTCAAGTTCAAGTTACATATTTGCAATACAAGGTCAATGTAAAAGTTCATATACATATATATAACAAAAGTTCAATTGTTACCTTTTTACAAATCTTTTTTTCTTTTGCAAAATAAAACAAGTTGTTTATAGTATTTACGAGCGGACTACTACGTTATATATGTATGTGTATAATTACATACATATATATATATATATAGAATAAAAGGTATAAAAAATACAGATATGTGGTTGTTGAAGGTAACCAGGATATTGGCGCAGTAAAGTTAAATGTTAACTGCAGCACACATGTCCGGATCCCCAGTTTTGTATATTCACTAAAAGCTTCCTATAGATATATAAATATATATATGTATATCGCTGGTTGGATATTTATAGTCTAATGGTAAACTTATATATATATTTATGTAAACTCTTCCGCAATTTGTGAAAAAAATTAAGAAAAAAAAAGTTAACCTGACCCGAGAAAATTATTTTAAAAAATTAAGTAGAGAAGAAATGTAATTTAATGAAAAAAATTATTAAAAAATTTAAAAAGAGAAAAATTAAGTAAAGAAGAAAATTATTCAGAAAAAAAAATTAAGTGAAGAAGAAATATTGTTGAAAAAAAAATTGAATGAAGAAGAAATCTTATTAAGTGAAGAAAATTAATAAGAAAAAAATTAAGTAGAGAAGAAATATTATTTAATGAAGAAAATTATTCAGATAAAAAAATTAAGTGAAGAAGTAATTTTGTTGAAAAAAAAATTGAATGAAGAAGAAATCTTATTAAGTGAAGAAAATTAATAAGAAAAAAATTAAGTAGAGAAGAAATATTATTTAATGAAGAAAATTATTCAGAAAAAAAAATTAAGTGAAGAAGAAATATTGTTGAAAAAAAAATTGAATGAAGAAGAAATCTTATTAAGTGAAGAAAATTAATAAGAAAAAAATTAAGTAGAGAAGAAATATTATTTAATGAAGAAAATAAAAAAAAAAAATTAAAAAAGTAAAGAAAAAAATGATTAAATGAATTAAAATAAAGTTGTCAAGAAAAAAAATTAATAATAAAAGAAAATTATTAAAGAAAGAAATTAATAAAGAAGAAAAATTATTGAAAAAAAAAAAAATTTAATTAAGAAAAAATATTATTAAATAAAAATAGAATTAAATCAAGAAGAAAAATTATGGAATTGAATGAATTATTAACGAAAATAAAAGAAAAATTAATCCAAAAAGAAAATTTGTTAAAAATAAGAAAAAAAAGAAAGTTGTTTTAAAAAAAATTGTTAAATCAAAAAATTATTTTTAATAGTGATTTTAATTAACTCAAAAAGAATTTTTAAACAACAGTAAATTTTCTTAATTCAAAAATTTTTTTCATTAAAGTCAAGAAAATTTTTTAAAAATGATTTTTTTTTATTATTATAAAAATTTTTTTTTTTTTTGGTCAATGATCATTGATCCTTAATTTCTACTTTAAGTTTTTTTTTTACAAATTTTTAAGTATGTTAAGATTGTTATTTGCTTCTGATAATATAATTATTAAGAGTTGATATTAAAGAGTCTTCCTACGATTAATAAAACCGAGCGGGGAATATAACATAATACTTATATATACGTATGTGGGTTGCAAAAGAGGTAGGAGGAGGTAGAGCCTGCTCGCAAGGATCGACCGGTCAGAAAAGTGAACTCGATCTCAGTTCGAACGCATCGACTCTATAGGCGCCGGTATATACCTGTACTTGTACTTGTAACCATTTTAATATTATTATTTTTGTTTCGTTAATTATTGTGATTTTATTACATTTTATCAACAAAAATTTTGTTATTTTTAGCAAAGTGATGTTTTTTTGCTTTTGCTGGGCAGTGATTTCGTTTTTGGAATGATTGGAGTTTTTGAAAAGCGTACGTTTTTTTTTTTTAATTTTTATTTTGATTTTTTATTTAATTTTTTTGAGTTAAAATACAGAAAATATTCTGTTTTGAGAATTAAGTGTGATTAATTCGAAATATCTCAAGAAATATTGGAAATATGGAAAAAGGGTATCAATAATTTTTTGTGGAAAATTTTGTGTTCTACAAAAAAGTACTCTTATGTTTTTTCGATATTTTCGATATTTTAAAAGAAAAATTGCAAAATATAAATTTTGAATTGGTGAATTTATTAATTATCCTTATTTTTAGTGATTAATCCTGATTTTCTTCTAAAATATCAAAAATATCAAAAAAATATCTTTATACTTTTTCGTGAAGACTTTTGTGTTCTACAAAAAAATACTCTTATGTTTTTTCGATATTTTTGATATTTTAAGAAATAAATTGAAAAATATAAATTTCAAATTTCGTGAATTTGCGATTGTAACTTTTTATTGATGATTAATTCAAATTATCTTGTCAAATATTAAAAATATCAAAAAAATATCTCAGTACTTTTTTGTAGAAAATTTTGTGTTCTTCAAAAAAGTACTGACATGATTTTATGATATTCTTGATATTTTATTAGATAAATAAAAAAATCTAAATTTTAAATTCCCAAATTTATTATTGCCGCTTTTCAGTCAGTGATTAATGGCAATTAATGCTAATTATCTCGTAAAATATTAAAAATATCAAAAAAACATTTCAGTAATTTTTTGTCGAGCATAAAATTTTCTACAAAAAAGTATTGAGATATTTTTCCAAAATTTTTAATATTTAAGCTAAAAAAATTGATTTTAACTTTCTCAAAAAATACAAATTAAAAATTTTTGAATTTTAGAACTGGGATGGTGGTTAATACTGCCGACATGCTTAGCTTTTTGGACAAAGTACACCGTAGAGTACGATGCAATGCGAGTGGCTCGTTGTTACTCAAAATGCGATCGATATCCTTCAATTAACCAGGTAAAAAAAAAAAAATAAAAACACTACTATGACTCTCAAATATTTATTTTAGCCTCAGGCCTTTCCCCTCTCTCCTAAAAAAAAATAATGAACCCAACAATGCAAAAAAAAATAACAACCCCATTAGCGAATGTAAAGCAGGAAAAAAAGTACCCGATACAAAAAAAGTTTAGCAAAAACAAAAACACAAAGGACCGTGTATCGAAAAACAGGTTTTCACGCCTCTTGTGCACAAAAGAACAATCGCTAAAATGGGCCCTTGTATATTTATATATACATATATATATATATATATGCTTTCGTATTCGAGGAAGCTCTACATGACATAAATATACGGAATATAAGATGTGTGCAATGTAAAAAGTAGGGCAATAAGTAAATAGACCTGTTTTTTTTTTTTTTTATTGTACATGTAAATATACAAATTTTTTGGGTAGTTGACTTGTAAGTGGTGTAAATGTGTTTTTTTTTAGAGTGATTTAAGAGCTAAAAAGCCGAAAAATTGGAGAAAAATTCGATAACAAGGGAGCGCGATTTTCTTGAAGGGGAGGTGTGACGCAAGAACAAGATTGCGCACTGGTTTTATTGAGATATCTCTTGAACAGTTGGAGTTAGAGAAAAAAATTTTGAAGGTTTTTTGTAGAAAATTCGATGCTCTATAGAAAAGTATTCTGATGTTTTTTTGAAATTTTTGGTATTTTAGGAGATAAATTCGAAAATATTAATTATGAATTGGTGATTTTTTTGTGGTCACTTTGTAGTGATAAATGCTCATTATCTTGTAAAATATTAAATATTTTAATAAAGCATTCCAATCTTTTTTTTACAAAATAATATTTCCTACAAAAAAGTATTCATGTATTTTTTTGAAATTCTTGATAGTTTCAAAGATAAATTGAAAAATATTAATTCTAAATTACTCATGCTCCTATCACAACTTTTCCTTGATGATTAATGCTCATTAACTTGTTAAATACCAAAAATATCAAAAAAACATTTCAGTAATTTTTTGTAGAGCATAAAATTTCCGACAAATTGTACTCAAAATTTTTTTGCTAAGGTCAATAGTTTCCGAGTAATTTCACCTTCTCCATTTCTTCTCAATAAAAAACCAGTCTTTTCTAAAAAACTAGCCTTTCTACGCTTCAATCTACACTCTATGAAAAAGTATTGAGATGTTTTTTTTTTAATTTTTAGTAGACGCGCAGTAGCCTATCGGATCCGGCCCTTGCTTACCAAAGCATTGGATCGGGTTCGAGTCCGGCGTAGACCAATGAATATTTTCAATTTTCAAGTGTATTATTCTGCTCAGCCCAAAAAAATAAAACGAGTTCCAACCTAAAAAGTTTACCCCCTACCGTAGTCGCTCATGACCTTAGTAGTTTATGCGACTTTAAACAATTAAAAAAAAAAAAAAATTTGTGTGCATACCTATGACAACTATTAATGGGGATGTTTACTCACAAATGCATTATTTTTAAGTGTTAATGCATTCAAAACCCTTTATTTTTACACGCTTTTTATTAGCTTCACTTGTATGTTTGTATGTTTGTTTGTAACCGACTTCTTTGGGCGCGATTTTGACCCACTTTAAACGGCCACATTTCATTCAAACTTTGTAGATTTATCGAGGACCGATGACAATACACTAATTTGATAAAATTATTCCATTTTTCAATTTGCAAAATAAGATTTTCGTTAATTTATATCATTTTCATCTATAGTCGATAAGGCAGAAATGTTTATTTCCAACCATTATCTTTAGCCGATTTATCTACCCTGATAGCCACCTTACCTATAACTTACTGTCAATCTACGTCCGCAATTTGAAGCAAACTTGACGGAAAGAGTTGGCAAAGCGAGCGATTACCTATTAGTTACCTATAACTTACTCTGCAAATAGACGTTAAAACTTGCTGTACAAGTATTTCCTTCAAATTGTAGTAAAGTTGAAAGGAAATTTAACTACAAGTTTGATTGTTAACTTGTATTCAAGTTGCGGCCGTAGATTTCCGTCAATTTGCTTACAACTGTTGTTGAGAGAAGAATTACCGCCAGCTTGATGTATAAATTAACCGTAACTGCTGGAAGTCAACACTTACTGAGAAAGCGCTGGCTATCAGGGTAGGTAGTCAGCCCGTTTTTATTTTTCGGAACTGAACAGATGCCGTTAGAGAGAGAAAAAAACTCAAGGTTATTTCTTTCTTTTCTATCTAGAACGAGAGCAAGCGCCGAGTATTTTTTAGTACGTATTAGATTTTTGGTGAGATCAGACGTGTTTTATTTATGGTGTTCTCTTCACAGTGAAAAATAAAGCTATGGAACAACTATCAAGAGCTGAATTTTCTAGGTAAGTAAAGTTTACATATATTTAACATTTGTAAATGTTTTAATTATAATTTTTAGTAATATTATAAAGGAATTGTTTAATATAATAATTAATTCATTAGGTTAAGTGCAACCGAAAGAAATGCATACTTGAAAAAATTACTGGGAGAAAATGACAGTGATTCGAGCGCGCCGTCTGACAGTGATGACGAAGACTGGATTCCAGCGAATACAGCTAGATGTCATCAAATTGCCAATCACGAAGATAATTCAGAGCATGATGAACCTGAAGATTCTGAAGATTCGACAATTTTTGGATTTCACGAAAAGGTTACCATGTGTTCTTATGTTCCTAAAAAAAATAAAGCTGTCATTCTGTTATCTACAATGCATTCAGATGCATCAGTTGGTGATGACGCTAAGCAAAAACCAGAAATTATAAATTTTTATAATAAATATAAAGCTGGCGTTGACACAATGGACCAAATGGTCCGGAGGTACACAAGTCAACGACAATCTTCGAGATGGCCAATGGCATTGTTCTTCAACATGCTAGACATTTCTTCACTTGCATCATATATAATTTATTACGAAAATAATAAAATGATTGTCAAAAAAACGACAGAACGTCGTCAATTTATGCGGAAGCTAAGTGAATAACTAGCATTGCCGATGATTGAACACCGTACAGCGAATCCGCAAGTAATGCGTCACTTCCCAACAAAGATTGCTGTTGAAAGTATTTTAGGTCATGCACTAGCAGAAACAATCGAGATAAATCCTGGTCCAGTGGTTCCAAAAGATAAAACCGGAAGAAAAAAAGTAACAGGATCTTGTCATGTGTGCAATGCCTTGCCAATAAAAAGACGACGAAAGACTCGTAAGAGCTGTGCCAATTGTCACCAGCCAGTATGTGATGAGCACTCAATTAATCTCATACAATGTGTTAAATGTCAGATTTAATGTCATTAATTATAAAAAAATGTAATATTTCTTTAATTTTTCAATAAAATTTAGTTGCAACCATTTATAGAGACCATTTTCAATTTTTTTTTTATACTTTCCATTGTGGGTACCCGGGTACCCGGTTGCTAATGGGGCGATAGCTGAAGTTTAAGCTTATTTAAAAAAAAAAAAAAAAAAAAATAGATTAATTAAATGCACTCACGACTAGCTTTCTTTTGAGTTACAGAACGACGATTCGAGAGCTTAAAATAAAATATTAAATTTTCTTTGAGCTATTCATACAAATACACCGCGGTGGGTACCCGGTTACTAACACAAGAGTTAAATTATAAAATAAATGGATCATACTTTTCTTGAGCTCTAATAAAAATTATCAAGTACTACAAGTAAATGCAAGGATAATTTAATAAAATAATGATACATTTTAACTCAAGTCGTAATTTCTTGCTCTTAGAACTATATATAATTATAAATCTATAAGAGCCAATTTTATCCCAATCCGGGATAAAATTTTATCAGAGATAAAAGTACTGCCAATATAGTAAAAAAAAAAAATAATTCAGGCCTTAGCGATTATCCTGGCAAGTTTAAAAAAAAAAAAAAAACTAATTCCCACTCGAAAAATAATTTTCAAAAAAGATTTAATTAATTTAAAATTGTGATTGCAGATTTGCCTCCAATTCCAGAAAAAATAATAATCAGGAGGGAGAAGAGCAATATGGTGACCCTCAATTGGAAGCCCAAGGACCTGGTGCCAAGACGCGATGAAAGAGTGTGTTACCTGGTAGAAGAACGACATGTCCTGGGTCCAAGATACTCGGAGTCCCGGTTAACTTCCTGGGGTGTTTTACATATGGGGAGCAAACCTTTTCCTTCTATTAGGGCTGGGCTGAAGACCGGACATTGGTACCAGTTCCGGGTCGCGGCTGTCAATGAAAAAGGATCCAGAGGGTACTCCGTTCCGTCGAAACCGTTTAAAACAGCTGGTAAGTCGGAATTGTAGTGCATTGATTTTGAGAGTCAATGCAGTGTCATAAAAGTTATAATGAGACAGTTTTGAGAAGGTATATACAGAAAGAAAGAAAGTCTTGAGTCAAGCGTAAATTTTCTTAAATCAAGAAAATATTAAAGAAGATTGAAAATTTCTTGAATGAAGTTAAAATTTCTTGTATGAAGTTAAATTTTTTTAAACCAAGAAAATTTCTTCTTGCTCCAAAATAACTTCGGTTTTCCTTACAATTTTCTTGGTTCAAGAAATTTTTTTTTCTGTGTAGTGAAATGCATTGATTTTGAGTGTCAATGCAGTAAAAATGTCATCAATTGTTTAAACAGTCTCTAATCAAATTTCAAACGAAGAATTGTTGACGATTAATACTTATTAAAATGTTCACTTACACGGAAAAAAGTAAACTGTAATATTCACTCGGATTCCGGTTAGTTTTTATAGTTTCAAACAGTAGAGCGGACATCGGGGTGGCAAAAATGTAAATATTACAGAACTTAATGTAGAAAGAATAAAAGCCACAATTTATAATTTAATATCCAAAATAAGTAATTCGTAGTTGTAACTATAGTAAATAACGATCGACTCTTTTATCTTTAAAAATTACAGTTTCAAACAGTAAAAATTTCCATTTTAATATATAGTCCATATTATGAAGAGAAGGGGAACTCAGATGAAAGAGAAGGGGGTCTCACTCTGGGAGAATTTAATATTTCAAACAGTAAAAAATATACTTTTAAAATATACATTTTACCAGTCTAAGCAAGTCAATAATTACAGTTTGATTTTTAGCGTTGCGTTTAAAATTTACCATTTTACTTTGTAAATATTGACGTTGCTTGTATTAGAAATTTACTAACTTTATTCTATACTTTTTACATATCATAACATCATTTTTTAGGTACGAAATGATAAATATTAAAGTCTGAATTCTTAATTATTATACTTAAAAATTTTAGACATTTATATGGCGAATACTACTGTTTGAAATAGTATTTTCTTCCATGCAAAGAGTAAATTGTAAATATTACAATGTGAATAGTAAAATCATGATTATACTGTTTGAAGTGGTAATTTTTAGCAGTTGATCATTACTCATTATAAATCGACTGTTATTTATTACAGTTTACTTTTATCCGTGTACAAAAAAATTAAACTAAAAATTTAGAACTTTCTTACCAGTGGCGGGCTGTTTCGTATAAACTGTACAATAATAACAATCACAATTAACGTAGCTCCAATGGTAGCCAAAATAATACTGCCATAAAGCCCAGAGGTCGGTAGCATTAGCAATTGTCTCAACCCTCCAGCCATTTCATCAGTAACTCCGCCCCGGACATTGAACCAGAACATCGGGAAGAAAATTCTCGGCATGTCTTTGAAGAAGCTTATCGTCAAAGATGGTTGAAGAAGGACATTTATTTGCAACCTAGCACCAACATCCAAAGGAATTCCCGTGTTGGGTTCCAAAGTGACGTAAAAATTGTGAATATCATCCTGGGGGTTCATTCCGCTGATTTGGCTCCTCAAAATCGGGTCGGCTTTGTGAAAATGTGGAAGACTTACGAATGCAGGGGCTCCAAAACGACAGGCTGTTATGTTCATTAATCCCATTGGTGTACACTCTCCATTGCAGTAACACCGGCCAATATTCACCACATCCGGATTATCTTCGTCTATATTTTTATTAAGACAAAAAATAGAAATGCATTGATTTCGAACATCAATGCCGTTTTAATACACAACACATTTTGGAAGATAGTGATGACAGAAATTTTGAAAAGAAATTATTAAGTAGAATTACGAATTGAGACAGAGAATCGAAATGCATCGATTTTGAACGTCAATGCAATTAAAAGAGGTAAAAAATAGTGATTGTAAAAAATTTTTAATGGAAATTTCAAGTAATCTTATTAATTGAAATAAGGGATGGAAATGCATTGATTTTGAGCGTCAATGCAGTTTAAATTGGTAAAAATTAATCGGGAGATAGTTATGGTAGAAATTTTAAATGGAAAATTATAAGCAATGTTACTAATTGCAGCTTGAATCTGACATTCACTTTAAGAGTCAATGCAGCATAAAAAAGTCATTAACATCTTGATGCGGTTAGAACGGATTCATGATCATAATATGCATTGAATTAAGTGTCAATGCATTGTGAAATCGTCATTTCTCGAATACAAACACTTCAATTAAACTGCACTTGTTTTTACTTAAGTGTCTTTATTATTGACATCTAAAATCGAGGTTGCATTGATTACGAGTGTCAATGCAGTGACAAAATTTCATTGTTACATGAATACACTCTTAATTAAAATTTTGATGAGACATTTCTTCCAAAAATTCGAAATTGATACTTATATTCCATACAGCATTGATCTTGAATGTCAATGCAGTAGAAAAATTTAATTTTTTTGAAAAAAGAACATTTTTAGTTCAAAATTTGATGCGTTTTTTCTTCCCAACAATTCTTATTTGTCAACGAAACCCCACATTACATTGACTTCGAGTGTCAATGCAGCAAAAATATGGCAAAAAAAATTTCTACCAACAATTTGCTGTAATTCCCAATTTTCGCTCCTATTTTAAAGTTAACAAAGTTATTCAAATTTTTTTTCTGTAAATACTTTTGCGTATTGTTGAGTTCCCGGCGGTACTGAGTGCAAGGACCCTTTCAGGTAGTGGACATAAGTAGCTGTATGTGAAAACATATGTGTTTAGTAATTCAGAATGCAATGTTTTTGTTGGGGCGGATAAAAGAACCTCGGAATCCGCGGGAGCCACGCAACCTGTCTCTGAGCGGAGCCCGGGTCCAGCCATTGGATGGTAAGCTGAGAATTCTTCTTCGATGGAAACAGCCACCCTCTGACGTTCCGATCATGTTTTACAAGTTGTTCTGGAGTCAATTGATAGTCGGACCTACCAATGAATCTGTTATCATTTCTCATCGCAGCATTTCTAAGGTTGATCATTAATCATTAATCATCAAAATAATTTATTTGATTTTTGTGGATATTGTTGAATAAATTAGCTTAATTTTTTATTTTTTTATTATTTTTCAAGGACAAAAATTGTTTTGAAATTAAAAATTTGGAAATTGGGTGGCAGTCCTTCCTGCAAGTTCAAGCGGTTTCCGTCTACGGTGGCAGGAGGATCATGTCCAAAAAAGTTTCTCAAGTTTTTAATAGCACGGATTATCGAGATTATGGTAAGAATTGTTTTTTTTTTTTTTTTTTAAGTAAAATTAAAAAAAAAAATTAGGAATACGGTTAGCCCTAAAGGCCATCCCTGCAACTTCCCGCTAATTCAATACTTAAGCTCTCAAAATTGCATTGATTATGATTTTGAGCTCTCCAAGCTCAAAAATCTGATAGAATACTATTTTTTTTAATTTTCAAATCGCGATAACTTTTAAATAAATCAACTGATTTTCACACAATTGGCGACATTCGGCGCGTTTTTTCCAACGTCATAAAGAATCTTTGAGTTTGAATTTATCGAACTAAAAATTTCAGAGTAATTACGAAAAAACACTTTTTTCGGCTTTTTTTTTCAACAACGATATCTCTTGAACGAATCAACCGATTTTGACC
>JZSA01002609.1:0-12191 GCA_000956155.1 Cotesia vestalis | reverse complement strand
TTTTTAACTTCCCGCTAAGAAAATTGAAAATTTTCAAAAATCGGGAAGTTATTGGTTTCACCCCGTTTTTCGAAAATCGAGTTCTCATCAGATCTTGACGTTTTGAGGTCCTAGGAAGCTTCCCTGACTATTCCCGCGATGATGTCCGTATGTCTGTGTGTGTGTGTGTGACCCTTTTATAACTTTTGAACGGCTTGATCGATTTGATCGCGGTTGGCGCTATTCGGAAGGGCTTGACCAAACTTAGATTTTCTAAAAATTTGAACCGATTCGGACCGGTAGATTTTGAGAAATTGCAAAAAAACTACAAAAAAAATTTTTTCGGAAAGTGGTTTTCTTGGAATAACTTTTAAACGGCTCCACCGATCAATTCCAAAAACTAATCAGCTCTTAACATCGAAAAACCGCGTCGAACGCCGCCAGTGCAGTCAAAATCGGTTGATTCGTTCGTGAGTTATCGTGAACGAAAGAAAACCGAAAAAAGTGTTTTTTCGGGATTACTCCGAAATTTTCGATTTGATCAATTAAAACCTGAGAATCACTTATGAGGATGATAAAACTGCGTCGACTGCCGCCAACCACGTGAAAATCGGTTGATCCATTCAAAAGTTATTGCGATTTGAAAAATCCAAAAATCGATCAAAAAATGATAAAATATAAATTTAATCTAAAATCATTGGAGGCAAAATTTTTTTCAACTTTTGAAGGCAAGACAAGACAAGACAGCTATCGAAATCTTTATTTTTTTCTTCCACGACATTTTTTATCATAAATTCGCCATAAAAAAAAGCAGAATCAAAAATTTATAAATTTGAAAATGTTAATTTTTTCTTTATTTTAAAATGTTGGACCCCACTTGTAAATTATTACCAAATGTTCTTCTCAATTTTTTTTTAAAACTATTCATTTGTAGTAATTTTTATAACATTATTACCATTTTCATCGGTGTAACCCCAATCGTGGCTTTTGATTGAACATATATCTGAAAAAGGAAAATTAAAAAAATTATTTCTGTTAATTTATAATTTGCGATTCGTTTTTCCCAGGCTTTGTTAAAAGATTTTATTAAATTAAGTAATTAGGTACTTATGAAATTGACTTGATCAAAGGGATTTGCTTGAGGGCACTTTGATATAATTATTCTATTAATTTCATTTTTGTCCTCTGATTATAATAATAATAATATAATAAAAATGAAATTATTTTTATTATTGTTGTTATTTATTTTGTGGTTGAGTTTTTAGAATAATATATCAAATTTCCAGAAAAATTTAATAAAAAGATCGTGAGATATAGAAAAAAATTAAAATGTATTGACTTTAAGGGTCAATGCAGCGTAGTACCGTTATTAATTGTAAAAGTCACTTTAATCTAAATTTCAATGATTATCAACAAATATTATCAGTGGAGATAAAAAATAAAAAAATGTATTGATTTTGGGCGTCAATGCAGTAAAAAAATTAATTATCTTACAAACAGTCACCAGAAATTCGAATTTTAGTGAAAAACTATTAATAAGTATCACCGGTGTAAAATTGGCGTATTTTTAAAAAATACATTGATTTCGAATGTCAATGCAGTAGAACAATTTCATTAATCTTTTTACTTAACTTTTAATTCAAATTTCAACACGCTTTTAGTAAAGAACTACGACTACTCTGAAAATTTTCTGCATAATTTTTTGCATTGATTATAAGCGTCAATGTAGTAGAAAATGTCATAAATCATCTGAATACATCTGTAATTTAAATTCTAACACGATAATAGTAACGAGCTTGACTACTTTTTCTACAGAAGTTTGTCTCAATAAAATTTAGCATTGATTTAGGGCGTCAATGCAGTATTAAATTATTATTATTAATTCTCTAAATACACTTTTGATTTGTATTCTAACGTGATATTAATAACGATTTTTTACTTCTACTATTCCAAAATCGATTCAAATAAAGTTTTACATTGATTTTGATCGTCAATGCAAGAGAAAAAACATCATTGTCTAACATCTAACGTACTAAATCAAATTCTACTACTAAATTAGAGACTAACTTTGCTATTGTTCTCCCCAAAATCGCTTGAATAAAATTTCGCATTGATTTTAATCGTCAATGCAGTAGAAAAATATCTTCAATCCTCTAAATACATTTTTGATTTATATTTTAACGTGATTTAAGTCACAAATTTTAATAGTATCATTCTAAAAGTTGCTTCATAATTTTTTTACATTGATTTTGAATATCAATGCAGTAGAAATAGCCTTATTTCAAACATCGACACTCTCAATTGAAATCTAGTACTAAATCAGTGACTAATCTTACTATCATTATCCCAACAATCGCCAAATATAATTTTGCATTGATTCTGAGAGTCAATGCCGTAGAAAAATGCCTCATTTTTTACATAGACTTTTTTATATATAATTCTAACGTCATATCATGACTTACTGTTCTATTCTTATTCCAAAAATTGCCTAGAAATTTTTTGCATTGATTTTGACCGTCAATGCAGTAGAAAAAATCTATTCTTTAGCATAGAGACTTATAAATCAAATTCTAATGCTTCATCAGTGACTAACTTTTTTATTATTGTCCCAAAAATCGATCAAATAAAATTTTGCATTGATTTTAAGCGTCAATACAGTAGAAATAATTCTTTTTTTTTTCAACATAGACACTTCAAAATCAAATTCTAACGTTGACTCAGTGACTAACTTTATTATTATCCCAATAAATCGCTTGAATAAAATTTTGCATTGATTTCAAGCGTCAATGCAGTAGAAATAACCTTGTTTTTTCACAATACACACTTTTAAATGAAATTCTTATGCCATATCAGTGACTTACTTATCTATTACTATTCTAAAAATCGCCAAACAATTTTTTGCATTGATTTTAAGAGTCAATTCAGTAGAAGAATATCTTTAATCCTCTAAATACAATTTTGATTTATATTCTAACGTTACTTAAGTCACGAATTTTACTAATATTATTCCAAAAGTTGCCTCATGATTTTTTGCATTGATTTTGAATATCAATGCAGTAGAAATAGCCTTTTTTTAAAACATCGACGCTCTTAAATCAAATTTTAGTATTAAATCAGCGACTAATTTTACTATTATTATCCCAAAAATCGTCGAATAAAATTTTGCATTGATTTTGAGCGTCAATGTAGTTAAAAGTCTCATTTATCGTCCAAAGACACTTCAAATCTAAATTCTAACGCGAAAATACCAATCTTTAACTCATATGTATTTAAATGAATTCATCAACAAATAAATTAATATATATTCCAAGTTCATTTTCATTCACGAAAATCAGTGCCAAATTTTAATAAAAAAAAAAAAAAAGAATGATTACCACCTACTATCAAAAAATAACCCGAGGTGAATATCTCAGTATCTAAAACTGCAACGTCTAAAATTCAAAGCACCTTGTGCCAAATTTAAATTTAATTCAATGCTACAATAATTTATCAATTACTCTCAATTTATTATTACAATCATTATCATTATTATAATGATTTTAATTCATCTCACCACCTACGTGATTGACTTTAAGACAACAAATATCTAGATTAAAAAATTGTAATAGTGCTAAACTATTTACTCACTTGCAATAATAAATACCAAGTAAACTAATAACATCGTTAACTTCAAATCTAATTTTTTTATTTAATAAATTATTGCCGTTAATTTTCGCCGTAATTAATTACAACTTCAATGTTAAGGCGATATTTGTAACCACTTTCTAATACTATCTATGTAAGTGACCACTGGAAAAATCTACATTGATTTTGGGAGACAATGCAACCAAAAACCATTATTTAGCGTATACAAAAAATTATTAACTCAAATTTTAAAGTGATATTCATAACTCATTTTTAATATTGATCATCCAAAAATTAACGAAATCACATTTTACATTGATTTTGAGAGTCAATGCAGTAAAACCGTAATTTAACGTACAAAGATGCTTTTAATTAAAATTCTAACGCGTTATCAGTGATTTGCAATTTACAAACGACTAATTTATCAATTTAACTTTTAAAAAAAATTCTGACTGAATTGAAACAACAATTTTTTTTTGATTTTATGACCAACTTTCGGTCAACATGAAAAGGAGCTATAAAAAATATATTTAACACCCCAAGTGTTGCAATGGTGAAACTAAAAGGAAGGTTTTAATTTAAATATTTAAAAAAATAAGGAAGTACTTAAATAAAAGCCCAATAAATGTGTGTAAATGTTTAAAATGTGTGTATATACGATCGGTCATAAAACGTTTGAAATTGCAGCTTGGGTCCTCATCATAGTCGAATAAACACACCGGATTAAACGCTCAAGTGTTCAATGTAACATCTGATACTGTGGGTGTTAACGTTTCTGTGTATGTGTAAGTATTTGTGTGTGTTGAAGGCACACGTGCATAGAGTACACATAATAGCGCTGAAAAGAGTTCAAAAATAGACGCATAGGCCAGAAAAGCTTTTGCTTATTTCTTGTCTTGTATTTAATTATATTGAAGATTGCCCGCTAAGTCAGTTCGGTGAGTAACCTCTGGCATTTAACATCCAAATTAATGTGCTTTTTACTATCAAGAAAGTTTTGTTATCCACCTGGTGTTTGTCGGCTAAAAAATATTAAAAATTTTTATGGTTAACTGGGAATACATTCTTTTAAAATATTTTAGAAAATATATAGATCTTTGTACTTACAAGAAATTAGTTTTTGTTAGCTTGGAAGATTTTCAAATCAAAGTTAGTTTTTGACATCAATTCCATCAATTTTGACATCACAAAATTGTTTGCTAACTTTGACATCACAAGTCAACTTTATCATAAATTTCTAAATCTTTTCATAGACATCTTTTCCATCAACTTTGACCATGACAAAAATGCGATCATCTTCCCGGTCCTGCAACTCGTCGGCAACTTCCATCAACAGAGACCCGCGGGAAAAAATAAAAGACTGTTGCCGGAAGCTAGTGGCCTTCATGTGCACCCAGGTGGGGGTAGGAGGACTGGTAGTCGGGTACGCAATAGTTGGCGCATTAGGATTCATCACCCTCGAGACGCAGTCCGAGTACCCCCACGTCGAGGAGATGCAGCACCTGCGAAAAAACTTCAGTGAGAAACTTTGGACCGCGACAGCAGCTGATAGAAACGTCAACGTCCTCAACAAAACGGCCTTTAATCGTCAAACCGACGGCTTACTCAGCGAATTTCAAATCGAGGTCGTCAAAGCTGTCAAAAGGGGATACAATGGAAAAACCGTCAAGGACGTTTGGTCGCTTCCTGCCGCTCTGATGTTCTGCTTGTCGGTCTTCACCATGATTGGCTACGGGAACATTGTTCCTAGAACCATGTGGGGAAAAGTTGCTACTGTGGTCTACGCCATTTTTGGGATTCCGCTGTATGTTCTGTACTTTTTGAACATGGGGAAAGTTCTTGCTCAGACGTTCAGGTGAGAAAATTTTATATTTTCAAGAAAATTATTTAAAATTCTACTTCCATTTCGGCTGCCGAATGGCACTTTTTACTTTTCTGTATAATTCCAGGTGGCTCTACAGGTGGTTTCACGTCTGCACAGGTCGGAAGAAACCCGGGCAAAGAATCATAGTGCCCTCTACCGCCTGTCTCTGGGTTATATTCGGTTACATCCTGGTCGGCACCATTATGTTCGCCCAGTGGGAAGAGTGGGACTACTTGGACAGCGCTTACTTCTGCGTAACGTCGCTCTGCAAAATAGGAATGGGTGATTTTGTTCCAGGTGCGAACATAGTTGAGGCGAAAAGCGGCAGCCATCTCAAGTTAGTCATTAATTTCGTGTACCTGCTTCTGGGCCTGGGATTGGTTGCCATGTGCTACAACCTTATGCGCGAGGACGTTCGGGTCAAAGCGAGGGAACTCAGGGAAGAAATCATCGAGGCTTTTGAAGACTTCAAGTACCGTATGGTTCATTGTTGTCGTGTAAATTCTACGTGATTTTGATAATGATATTGTTTATTTTTGTTTTTTATACTTTGTAATTTTCGAGAGTAAAAGTAACTTTAAAAAGTTGTTTGAAAATTCTAAAATTGCACGCCTCATAACTCTCATTTATTTTTTAAGAAAAAAATTAATTGTGTAATTGATTTTTAATAGAAAAAGTGATTAAGCAATTTCTTACAGAGTATTTTATAATTTTTTTAAGTTGGTCGAAAGTAAAGAACTACCTCAACCCCTCCGCATTATGAGGCGTGCAATTGAGTTTGGTATTGAGTTTTATTGAAATAATTTGATGTAATTATTACGGTTCTACGTCACTATATCCGCGCACGGAAAAAAGTAAACTGTAATAAATAACAGTCGATTTATAATAAGTAATGATCAACTGCTAAAAAATACAACTTAAAACAGTAAAATCATGATTTTACTATTCACATTGTAATATTTACAATTTAAACCTAACAATTTACTTTTTACATGGAAGAAAATACTATTTCAAACAGTAATATTCGCCATGTAAATGTCTAAAATGTTAAAGTTAAATAATTAAGAATTCAGACTTTAATATTTATCATTTCGTAACTAAAAAATGATGTTATGATTTGTAAAAAGTATAGAATAAAGTTAGTAAATTTCTAATACAAGCAACGTCAATATTTACAAAGTAAAATGGTAAATTTTAAACGCAACGCTAAAAATCAAACTGTAATTATTGACTTGCTTAGACTGGTAAAATGTATATTTTAAAAGTATAATTTTTACTGTTTGAAATATTAAATTCTCCCAGACCCCTTTCTCTTTCATCTGAGTTCCCCTTCTCTTCATAATATGGACTATATATTGAAATGGCAATTTTTACTGTTTGAAACTGTAATTTTTAAAGATAAAAGAGTCGATCGTTATTTACTATAGTTACAACTACTAATTACTTATTTTGGATATTAAATTATAAATTGGGGCTTTTATACTTTCTACATTAAGTTCTGTAATATTTACATTTTTGCCACCCCGATGTCCGCTTTACTGTTTGAAACTATAAAAACTAACCGGAATCCGAGTGAATATTACAGTTTACTTTTTTCCGTGCGACATTATATCCTCAAAAATTTATATCCTTGTGTGACAATATCCGTGCCATTAAATCCTTCCCTGGCGGATCTGAAATACCGTAGAATTACGGTATTGTACACTGATAGAAAAACAATCTTGATTCAAGAAACTTTTTTTCTTCAAAATTTGAACTCTTGAAACTAGATATAGATATATTTCTTTCAAGAATTTTTGTCTCTTGGTTCAAGATAGGCGATAACATTGATTTAAGATGTTGCCGACTTGTGTTAATAATGGCTTTTTTTTGATTCATTAATTTACTTATTTCCAAGAAATAATTTTTTTTTCGGTATAACAATTAAAGATTATTTAGTTTTGAAATATACTTTGATGAATTATTTTAAGTTTTTTAAACGATAATGTTATTTTGGTTGAAAAACTAAATGTATCGACTGAAGATAATACAGCTCTTAAGCCAAGAAAATCTAAATCAAGTCAAGAAATTCTTAAAGCAAATAATCATTTGTCTTCCAAAATAAATTCTTAGATCAAGAAAATATCTCATGAGTAAACATAAATTTTCTATCAGTGTACGATAAAAATACGGTCGATATACCGTATGGCCACCGCAGATTACAGTAGCATTCTACTTACACAGTAGAAACCGTAAAATACCGTAACGTACAGTACAGAACGGTGAAAATACGGTATAGAACGGTAAAATTACGGTAGCATACGGTGAAAATACGGTAGAATATATACTTCTGAACTTTCCGCGTTACCGTATTCCAATGGTAACTTACGGTCAAAGATACCCTATTTTAGCGATAAGTTACTGTACAATAACGGTAAATTACTGTACAATCACGGTATTTTGCCGTACAATCTCCGTCATTTACGGTATCATACTGTATTACTCTAAATCACTGTACGTACCGTACTCTACCGTACCCTACCGTAAATTTGCAATAAATTACCGTAATCTGCTGCACTTTGGATCTGTCAGGGTTGGACCACTATATCCGCAACAATATACGATATTGTTTAACTGAGGTTAAATTATTAATATAATATATAATAGATCTTCAAGAATTAATATAATATACAATTTGCATTATTAATTTTTCAACTTAGGGGCTTCGTCTCCCGACCCCCACCGGGCTCCACCCCTGGACCTTTTTTAATTTTTGGCCTGACCAAACCTTGTCCCATTACTTATCAACATCATCATCATCAAAATCATCATTACAATTTCAATTAATTATTAATTATGAACGTTATTATATGCGGATGTAACGTCGCAGATCTAATGCCACAAAGATATAATGACAAAAGGATATTATGGCACGGATATAACGCCAAGGATTTTATGTCGCGCAGATATATAGTGTCGCGGATGTAATGTCCTCGGATCTTATGGCATGTTACCAATTATTACACATTGATTTTTCATTTCTTATATTTTTATATTATTATATAGTTTGTAGTTTTTAGTAGGTTTCACAGAAACTACTGAGTCTTTTTTTATTTTTCGGGCAAGTTTAAGTCAAACTTTTTTACCAACAATCTGGAAAAATTCTTACTAGGTTTGACTAATTATAAACGTTTTTACTTCAACCTTCTTGTAATTTTCTACTACTCATATATTGTCTATATTAATTAACTAGTTCATGGATCCCTTGCAGACTGTGGATTACTGGAACCCCTTTGATGAAGAAGGTTGTATACTGAGTAGGAGAATTTAACAAGCTGAAAAATTTAATAAGTTATAACTTATGAATCAAAGGGTTTGATTGTATTTAATCTTAAGGTAGTTTTGTAGAATCGATGCTAATAACTTTCCGATCTTTTGAAAATCATCGATTTTCAAAACGGGAAGTTAAAAAACAAAACAAGGTTTCAATTTAATTCCGGATGGCGACTACTAAACCACCTTTATGGGTGTTTTGAGTAAAAGAATAAAATACTAACATTAGTAAAGGAATCCAACGAAAGCTCAATTAACGTACCGCTGGTGTATTTTATTGGCTTAAGAGTCCGCTTTTTCATCATAAGAAGATCTTTTTTGCATTCATTTGTCAAAAAGTACCAGTTCATTTTGTAAATCGAAACACTTAAATCCATGCTCTAAATCAATGGTAAGTATTAAGTCATTCTTAATAAGAGCACACTCAAATAAAAGTACAATTAAAAATACTTAACCTCCAACATAACCTCGTTGCCATACCAACAGTACAAATAAATTTGCATCAGCATACACCCAAGAAAAACTAATAAAAACATAAACTCGGGACCCATGAAAGCCAGTTTGGTCAATGATTGAACGCACATACAGAGTATCAGCGAGCTCAAGGTATATTGGACGAAAATAACTGGTGAGAAGACATCATTGGATAGACGTGAATACCTGTTGAACAAATTATTATAAAATTTTAAACTTAATATACTTAATGTACGCATAAAACAAAATCTGGAGCAATACTTGGTCAAGTTTAGTGACAAGTCTGTAGCCAGAATCTGTCCAGATTGTTGGTAAAGAAGTTTGAACTAGACTTGCGCGAGAAACGAAAAAATCTAACAGTGCGCATTGCTATTGTACTGAAATAAGAATGAGAACTTCTGCTTTGACAACTGAGTTTCAAAAAATGGTGGTGAGGATCTCCACCATTTCTAGCCATTTTTTGAACGAATTCTGGCCGAGGTATTGCTCAAGAATCTTGATCAAATATCTGGAGCGATTTTTCGACAATTCTTGAAGAACAATCTGTCGTTAGTTTTTGACCAAGAATTGTAAGAATCTACATGGAAAGAACAAGATGATACTGGATATCATCCCAGATTATACTCAGTGACATCTGTGGTGAAAAAAATATTTAGATAGTAGCTAGTATAATCCAGATTATACTGGGTGATATCTGGATTATACTCAGTGTAATCTAGATTGTACTAGGTGCTATCTGAAAATTTTTTCCACTCAGTAAAATCTGGGATGATATCCAGTGTCATCTTGTTCTTTCCGTGTATATCCAGATACTTCATAACTCGCCTAAGACTAGAACAAAATTACTATGATAGAGCTAGATAACTGTTAAATATTAATATAAATGTACAAACTCAACTGAATGATGACTTGATGATGATTGATAAGATTTTCCAATACTTTGCGCTCCAGTGACCTGACAGAAAAATGTGATTTTGTAATATTCTGGTGTTGCCGATGCTTGGTTATTATTTCGGCAAAATTTTCAAGACGGTGCTTCAAAATTCTCAACTGGCTGGAATTTTGTATCAGCACACCAAAGGCGATAGTGTCAAATGAAAATCCAATCATACCACCATAAGAAAGGGCGATAATCTGGTGAAAATATGCGAACCAATATCCGGTGCTGTTTGAATGTTGATAAGGAAACCATCCGCTGATCGGTAGAGTTCTGTTTGGAACGTTTTCTAACATTGAA
This sequence comes from Cotesia vestalis, assembly GCA_000956155.1. Classification (NCBI taxonomy): domain Eukaryota; kingdom Metazoa; phylum Arthropoda; class Insecta; order Hymenoptera; family Braconidae; genus Cotesia; species Cotesia vestalis. The sequence goes on along the minus strand of JZSA01002609.1, from coordinate 1,701 downwards.
GCACCTGATATAGCTATAACAGCGACACATGTCAATCCTCCGTGCTGTTTCGTTATATTCCTGTGCTCAAACAATAAAAATTTTCTAAGTTATAGACTATAATTTTAATTAGCTATTCGTATGTGCTCTTGTAGAAATATTTCTCTGAAAATATTCAGAATAATATTTTATAAGTACGAATAACAGTTCTTAAATGTTAACTTTTTTCGAACAATCCGTTTCTTCTCTTATAGAGAATTAACATTTTCAATCGTTTTTAATTTTTTTTTCTCACTAGGAACACAATAATTAATTAATAAATTGACAGTAAATAAGATTATATACAAACTTGACTCTCGTGTCATTTTCCAATTGTATCTGAGCTTCTTCGTCGGATTTTACAATGCAAGATTCACTTTGTAATAACCGAAAAATATGTAAAATGGCATTGCGTTTAACAGTCATAAGAGTCAACTTGGCAATGACAGCAATTATCGTAAATGCCATGGACATAGCGTGAACAATATCATCAATATTCTTCGTCAAGAACAAATCAACGATACATGAAATGCAAAAGGTTATCAATATCATTTCAATTATTAGTGTGTATAAATTGTATATTTTTTCTTTTAAAGTTAAGCTCCACCGAAGTGGCACCCAACCGGCAAAAAGCTGGAGTACTAAAAAACTATCAGGAAGAACCTTCATGTAGACTTGATGAAGTTTCTTTTGAGACTAAGCAAAATACTTGCGAGGATAATGTCAGACTGAAGAAATATATTGATAGAAATAGAAATATATAATAAAATATTCAGACATCGGTTAGTAATTTTACGAAATTCGCTGTTGGAAAAGTGTCATTTGATATTGAATAAATAATAAAGTCTTCGAACCCTTTCTTCTGTTGCAGCTTTTGCTTGCGGAAGAAAAATCGAATTTCGCTAACCTGCAATTACGAAATGTCCAGTGGAGATAGGCTATAGAAAATGATAGCTTAGACTTTTAGTGAATTTGATTTCGACGAACGACAATATCAACTCTATTATTTTATTGACTTTTATTTATGATACGTCGAAAGGTTTAACTTATTGAATCTTGGAGATGAAGACAAAGGTGCAGTTACATTATTTCGAAAACGCTTGTGTATATTCCGAGAAAATAATTTTTTACAAGGAGAGAGAAACATACATCTTATTCCTATGTTAGAATGATAACATTGATAACCATTATTATGTTGCATAGTAACGAAAATTTTTTAACAATTCTGTGTAAATTTACTGAGAAAAATTTTGGTAAAATTGTAATAAAAATTTGAACAACTACTTATTTGATGCGGAATTAAATTCTAAAAATAATGCTGTTGTTTTTTTATTTTTTTAATAAACATTCTAAGTTGTTATTTATAAAAACCACAAGCAAAATAAAAACTCCTAGTTTTTTGTAACTAATTCAATAACTATTATCACACGGCCGCGTTGATGCTTAAATACAACAGTCGCACGTAACCATATTTTCAACATTAAATAAAAATTATTATTTTTGAAGCTAGATTTTCGGGAGCAGAGACAATTTTTAAAAATTTCATGCTCTTTATGGATTTTTTTCCGATTTTTAATATCAGTTATAGTTAATGAGTTATTTACGAAAAATTCAGATTTTTTATTTCGTTAATAGCAAATTGAATTTTCTATAAAAAAAAAAAAAAAAAAAAAAAAAATATTT
>JZSA01002608.1:0-10331 GCA_000956155.1 Cotesia vestalis | reverse complement strand
TTAAAAAAAAAAAAAAAAAAAAAAGAACATTTTTTGTATGCGCCCTTTTAGCTTTGCAAAATCAATAGGGCGGATGAAAAATTTTTTGTTGCTTATTACTTTGTAAACATATTCTACACTCAATGATGAAAAAAAATTTTCCAACGCCAATAGGACGGTTTTTTTCAAATTACACGCCCTTTTGGTTTCAGATCACAAAATTTTTGTTTCTTAACTCAAAAGTAAATGATTCTAAAGAACTTTATCTTTTTTATTCAAGTGGAAAATTCTTAAACTAAAAAATTACATAATTTGCCAAGGCGACGAACACAAACATTTTAAATATCCTTTATTAAAAAGTATTAGAAATGAAATTTGAACTATTAATATTTAAAATACTTTTAAATTTCTCCTCTTATAGAGAATTAACATTGTCAATCGTTTTTAATTTTTTTTCTCACTAAGGATATACTAATTGTTATATTAACAGTAAATAATATTATATACAAACTTGACTCTCTTGTCATATTCCAATTGTATGTGAGCTTCTTCATCGGATTTTATAATGCAAGTTTCACTTTTTAATAACCGAAAAATATATAAAATGGCATTGCGTTTAACAGTCATAAGAGTCAACTTGGCAAAGACAGTCATTATCGTCAATGCCATGGACGTAGTGTGAACAATATCATCAATATTCTTCGTCAAGAACAAATCAACGATACATGAAATGCAAAAGGTAACCAATATCATTTCAATTATTAGTGTGTATAAATTGTATATTTTTTCTTTCAAAGTTAAGCTCCACTGAAGCGGCACCCAACCGGCAAAGAGCTTGAGTACTAAAAAACTGTCAGGAAGAGCCTCCATGTAGACTTGATGAAGTTTCTTTTGAGACTAAGCAAAATACTTTCGAGGACAACGTCAGACCGAAGAAATATATTGATAGAAATAGAAATATATAATAAAATATTGAGACATCGGTCAGTAATTTTACGAAATTCGCTGTTGGAAAAGTGTCATTTGATATTGAATAAATAATAAAGTCTTCGAACCCTTTCTTCTGTTGCAGCTTTTGCTTGCGGAAGAAAAATCGAATTTCGCTAACCTGCAATTACGAAATGTCCACTGGAGATAGGCTATAGAAAATGATAGCTTAGACTTTTAGTGAGTGTGTTTTCGACGAACGACAATATCAACTCTATTATTTTATTGACTTTTATTTATAATACGTCGAAAGGTTTAACTTATTGAATCTTGGAGATGAAGACAAAGGTGCAGTTACATTATTTCGAAAACGCTTGTGTATATTCCGAGAAAATAATTTTTTACAAGGAGAGAGAAACATACATCTTATTCCTATGTTAGAATGATAACATTGATAACCATTATTATGTTGCATAGTAACGAAAATTTTTTAACAATTCTGTGTAAATTTACTGAGAAAAATTTTGGTAAAATTGTAATAAAAATTTGAACAACTACTTATTTGATGCGGAATTAAATTCTAAAAATAATGCTGTAATAGAAATATATAATAAAATATTCAGACATCGGTTAGTAATTTTACGAAATTCGCTGTTGGAAAAGTGTCATTTGATATTGAATAAATAATAAAGTCTTCGAACCCTTTCTTCTGTTGCAGCTTTTGCTTGCGGAAGAAAAATCGAATTTCGCTAACCTGCAATTACGAAATGTCCAGTGGAGATAGGCTATAGAAAATGATAGCTTAGACTTTTAGTGAATTTGATTTCGACGAACGACAATATCAACTCTATTATTTTATTGACTTTTATTTATGATACGTCGAAAGGTTTAACTTATTGAATCTTGGAGATGAAGACAAAGGTGCAGTTACATTATTTCGAAAACGCTTGTGTATATTCCGAGAAAATAATTTTTTACAAGGAGAGAGAAACATACATCTTATTCCTATGTTAGAATGATAACATTGATAACCATTATTATGTTGCATAGTAACGAAAATTTTTTAACAATTCTGTGTAAATTTACTGAGAAAAATTTTGGTAAAATTGTAATAAAAATTTGAACAACTACTTATTTGATGCGGAATTAAATTCTAAAAATAATGCTGTTGTTTTTTTATTTTTTTAATAAACATTCTAAGTTGTTATTTATAAAAACCACAAGCAAAATAAAAACTCCTAGTTTTTTGTAACTAATTCAATAACTATTATCACACGGCCGCGTTGATGCTTAAATACGACAACAGTCGCACGTAACCATATTTTCAACATTAAATAAAAATTATTATTTTTGAAGCTAGATTTTCGGGAGCAGAGACAATTTTTAAAAATTTCATGCTCTTTATGGATTTTTTTCCGATTTTTAATATCAGTTATAGTTAATGAGTTATTTACGAAAAATTCAGATTTTTTATTTCGTTAATAGCAAATTGAATTTTCTATAAAAAAAAAAAAAAAAAAAAAAACATTATTTTCAGAATTTGATTCCACATCGAATAGTGATTGTTCATATTTTTTTTCCCTTCCGGGCATAAAGCGTCAACTTTAGCCCCGCTGCGCTAAACGAAGTTTCCGGTTCACGCCTTCGTCGGGAAAAAAATAGTTTATCATAATATCTAAGAATTTTTCAAACAATTGAGACAGGATTCTTACCAAAATTTCCGTTACTAAATATAGTAATATTTACCATTTTTGAATAGAAATATAAGATCTATTCTTTTCTCGCCTTGTAAAGACCCGATAAGACATCATGTTCTTGACTGGGTTGAACACCAAATTAAAAGGAAAGCTTGCGTCAAGAAAATTATTTTGAAAAAAATAATTTTCTTGGATGAAGAAAAAAAAGTTTTAAAAATCCAAAAGCATTATTTCGTAAACGCTTATTGTATTTGTTTCGGGGAGGTGATTTTTTATCATTGATTACTGTATTATACCAACTATCAATTTTTTTAGTTAGATAGAAGTAACTGTTAGTTATTGTATTACGTAATTCGATAGCTTCAATTTCTGTCCGAAGAACCAACGGTTCAGTAATGTTAGTAAAGTTATCGTAAAGTTTTTCTGAATCTAAGTTGTATCTATGTAATGCTGATATTAAAGACGTCATAAGACATCATATTGCTGATGACTGGGTTGTACACTGATTCTAAAAAAATCATTAGCTTGGGTGAGGGTCAACCGCTTTTTAGAAAAGTGGCCATCCTTGGAACTTCCCGCTTTTTTTAAGCTTGAAACTTTTTGCACTCGTGATGATGATTCCATGATAATTGATATTCCGACAACCCTGATTAATAAATCTAATTTGGAATCATTTAAAATGATTTGAAATGATTCAAAAGCATCGGATTTGAATACTATATAGATATACAATTAACATAGAGGTAGTCATTTCAAATCATCTTTCTGAATCAGGGAAAATATCCCAGACAAAATATCCCCGACAATTGATACCAAACGGACAAAAATTCATTATTAAAACTATAAATAACAAAGATAAACACCCCCACATAACATTAAAATTACACGAGTAAATTAATGTTAATATTTTCAAAGTGGGGAGCTAAAATACTAAGTAACAACAAATTACGTCAAAAAATTATAAATTTATTTAATCATTATTATCAATCACTTTATACCAAAAACATTTGACAACAATTACAACAATTAGACCAACACAAACGCGGGTAATCGTGTTGCGCCCTTTTAACATGGTTTTTGTATGTGTTTATTTGATATTCGATCATCACATACGCTTTTAACCTAATAATTTTTTTTTTCAATTTTCGAAAATTATAACGAATTCGAAGGATAACTTGTCGAGGATATTTTGTCCAAAGATATTTTGTCGGGGATCAATAAGCCTGACACCGTGATGATGAAGCTAATTGCAGTTTTATGTTTTTCTTTTAAACAAATGAGAATAAAAAAAAATAGTTGAAAAATCAAAAAGTGCACGCCTCACAATCTCATTCATTACAATAAAATTGAGATTATTTGTAAATTTGTAAACGTATATTGAGATTATTAGCAAATATTTCATTTGCATTCGCAAATCTCGTAATAGATAGCGCTCTAATAACAGGTAGCGTCACCTGCTGGATGCACTAGTCGCATCACAATATATATAGATATACCACAGTACTGAAAAAAAACAGTCGATATTTAATTTATTAAATAATAATTAAACTACATCGAATTATACCGTGAAAAGTAATAGGCTTCTATTCCTCAAAATACTGAAGCCTATAAAAAAAAACCAACTCGATAAGTGAAGTATTTCACTAGTTATTGTGACCACAAGATACGAGATCCGCACATACAGACACACGGACGTCCAAGACAGAACTTTTTTAAACAGTTTTTTAACTAGTTTAAATAACAAAAATAGCATAAAAAATATCATGAGTGTTAAAAATAGGGTTTTTTCTTGATATGTGTGTGTATATATTATTTTACAAGTGCAATATGTGATAAATAGAGACATTTTAAGTTTGAAAAATCATAATGCTGAAGTTAGTCGTCAGCTGTCAATTTTAAAAATTTTAATAACAAATCAATTACAATAAAAAAAATGCTTCTAAAAATTTTCAGTTGTAATTTTTGTTAATTTTCACATGTGAAACTTTTTAATTAATTTTTTTTTTAACAATTGCATTATTATAAAATTTAAAAATAATTTTTAATGTATGCCAACTTCAGTGTCATGAAAAATCAGTTGTTTTGCGTGAAGTGACAGTAGTACCCACCTCAACGGCTTCGCTTATGAGGCGCGCAAAACGCTGATATAAAATAGATAATTAAAAAATCTTTTACGTAGCAGAGCGTATTATTCGAAAATCTTCTTTGTTTAAAAAAGGAATGAGAAACTGCAATCATAGGAACCGGCTCGTAAGTAATTTCTTGCAGAGTATTTTATAATTTTTTTGAATTATTGGCGCTCATTTTTCTTGTCAGCGCACGCAATCTGTAAGTTTTATTTTAAGATAGTTCTGCCATCTTGCATTTAAACTAATAAACTAATTATTTTATTTTCTCAGACGTCATCGCCACCTAGTGCCTAAATACAGAACTGCAAGTTGCGGTCTTCCACTTCGCATTATTCATTAGCTCACAAATTTTTCCGAGCTGGATATTTAGTGTTACGTTGACCAAGCCCTGGAAACAGAATCGGATAATTCTTCAGCCAGACAGTTAACCAAGATTATTTGTCCGGACTGGCGACAGACTTGGACAAGATTTTAAAACAAAATCTAGAGCAATATTTGGTCAAGTTTAGAGATAACTCTGTAGCCAGAATTAGTCCAGATTGTTGGTAAAAAAGTTTGACCCAAACTTGCGCGAGAAACGAAAAAGACTAACAGTGCGCATTGTTATTGTACTGAAATAAGAATGAGAACTTCTGCCTTGACAACTGAGTCTCAAAAAGTGGTGGTAGGGAGCCCAACAATTTCTGGCCATTTTCTGAACGAATTCTGGCAGAAGTCGAGCCAGAATCTTGGTTAAATATCTGGAGCGATTCTTCGACGATTTTTGAAAAATGATCTTAAGTTTCTTGGCCAAGAATTGTAAAAATCTGTATCCAGATACTTCATCACTTACCCAAGACTTGAATCGAATTGCTACTAGAGCTATAACTGTAAAATATAAATATTATTTTACAAACTCAACTGAATGATGACTTGATGATGCTTAATAAGTTCTTTCAATACTTGGCGCTCCAATGACCTGACAGAAAAATGTGATTTTGTAATATTCTGGTGTTGCCGATACTTGGTTATTATTTCGGTAAAATTTTCAAAACGGTGCTTCAAAATTCTCAATTGGCTGGAATTTTGTATCAGTACACCAAAGACGACAGTGTCAAATGAAAATCCAATCATACCACCATAAGAAATGGTGATAATCTGGTGAAAATATGCGAACCAATATCCGGTGCTGTTTGAGTGATGATAAGGGAACCATGCGCTGATAGGAAGAGTTCTGGATGGAACGTTTTCTAACATTGAAGCACCTGATATAGCTATAACTGCGACACATGTCAATCCTCCGTGCTGTTTCGTTATATTCCTGTTCTCAAACAATAAAAATTTTCTAAGTTATAGAATATAATTTTAATTAGCTATTCGTATGTGCTCTTGTAGAAATATTTCTCTGAAAATATTCAGAATAATATTTTATAAGTACGAATAACAGTTCTTAAATGTTAACTTTTTTCGAACAATCCGTTTCTTCTCTTATAGAGAATTAACATTTTCAATCGTTTTTAATTTTTTTTTCTCACTAGGAACACAATAATTAATTAATAAATTGACAGTAAATAAGATTATATACAAACTTGACTCTCGTGTCATTTTCCAATTGTATCTGAGCTTCTTCATCGGATTTTATAATGCAAGATTCACTTTGTAATAACCGAAAAATATGTAAAATGGCATTGCGTTTAACAGTCATAAGAGTCAACTTGGCAAAGACAGTCATTATCGTCAATGCCATGGACGTAGTGTGAACAATATCATCAATATTCTTCGTCAAGAACAAATCAACGATACATGAAATGCAAAAGGTTATCAATATCATTTCAATTATTAGTGTGTATAAATTGTATATTTTTTCTTTCAAAGTTAAGCTCCACCGAAGCGGCACCCAACCGGCAAAAAGCTTGAGTACTAAAAAACTGTCAGGAAGAACCTCCATGTAGACTTGATGAAGTTTCTTTTGAGACTAAGCAAAATACTTGCGAGGATAATGTCAGACCGAAAAAATATATTGATAGAAATAGAAATATATAATAAAATATTCAGACATCGGTTAGTAATTTTACGAAATTCGCTGTTGGAAAAGCGTCATTTGATATTGAATAAATAATAAAGTCTTCGAACCCTTTCTTCTGTTGCAGCTTTTGCTTGCGGAAGAAAAATCGAATTTCGCTAACCTGCAATTACGAAATGTCCAGTGGAGATAGGCTATAGAAAATGATAGCTTAGACTTTTAGTGAATTTGATTTCGACGAACGACAATATCAACTCTATTATTTTATTGACTTTTATTTATAATACGTCGAAAGGTTTAACTTATTGAATCTTGGAGATGAAGACAAAGGTGCAGTTACATTATTTCGAAAACGCTTGTGTATATTCCGAGAAAATAATTTTTTACAAGGAGAGAGAAACATACATCTTATTCCTATGTTAGAATGATAACATTGATAACCATTATTATGTTGCATAGTAACGAAAATTTTTTAACAATTCTGTGTAAATTTACTGAGAAAAATTTTGGTAAAATTGTAATAAAAATTTGAACAACTACTTATTTGATGCGGAATTAAATTCTAAAAATAATGCTGTTGTTTTTTTATTTTTTTAATAAACATTCTAAGTTGTTATTTATAAAAACCACAAGCAAAATAAAAACTCCTAGTTTTTTGTAACTAATTCAATAACTATTATCACACGGCCGCGTTGATGCTTAAATACAACAGTCGCACGTAACCATATTTTCAACATTAAATAAAAATTATTATTTTTGAAGCTAGATTTTCGGGAGCAGAGACAATTTTTAAAAATTTCATGCTCTTTATGGATTTTTTTCCGATTTTTAATATCAGTTATAGTTAATGAGTTATTTACGAAAAATTCAGATTTTTTATTTCGTTAATAGCAAATTGAATTTTCTATAAAAAAAAAAAAAAAAAAAAAAAAAATATTTTTTTATTCAATTTTGAAAGTGGGTTTCCTCACGACTTTTGTCACACAGCCGCGCCGATGCTAAAATACGACAGCAGTTGCGCGGAACCCTATCAAAAAAATAAAAAAACAACAACATTTACTTTTAGAATTGAATTACGCATCAAATGAGTGATTTTTCATATTTTTCTCACAATTGCTAAGATTTTTTTAGTATATTTTTAAATAGGAATATAAGATCTATTCTTTTCCTCTGTGTAATTGAACTTTTTAAGTCTCAAGCTAGTCTTATTTGTTGAATAATATTTAAAATAATAGATCGTAAAAATTATTAAATGGGAAGTATAGTCTACCGTTACTATTTTATATAATAAAAATTACTATAGTGAAATAGCAATTTTCTTTCCGTGTAAGTTACTGATATGAGATACGACGCCAGTTAATCAAATTCTGGAAGTGATAAAAAAAACTCGGTCTCGATAGTCTGTTTTTTCGGAAGTTATTGTGATTACGTACAAAATCAGCGTAGACATCCGGACGTCAACATAATAGTATATTACACACCTAGGGAAGTAAAATAAGAAATGCCTCAGATCACATGTATGTTGACCTCGGCTTCGCCTAGGCCAAAAATTACATGTGGTCTGAGGCTTTTCTTATTTTCTTCCCAAGGAGTGCAATATACGATTATTAACAGTTAATAAAGCTTACTAAATATAAACAAATCCTTCTATCAGTGCATATACTCATATTATTGTATAAATGCAATATGGTTGTGATCAAGGCATTTGAAGATCACAAAGTTGCTTGACCTTGACGTGTCGGGAGTAAAGTACTACCCCACATATTTCGCGTTATAAAGCGTGCAATTGAGTTTGGTATTAAGTTTTACTGAAATAATTTGATGTAATTATTACACAGTTATTTTTCATCTCTTATATTTTTATGTAATTATACAACGTGTAGTTTTTGGTAGATTTCATAGAAACTACTTAGTCTTTTTTGTTTTTCGCACAAGTATAGGTCAAACTTTTGTATCAACAATCTGGACAAATTCCGGCTATACTTGACCAAGTATATGGACGTTTCCACTTCAACGTTCTTTGAATTTTCTATTACTTACATAGTCTATAAAAATTGATTGTTGCTTATAGATCCCTTGCAGATAGTGAATTACTCGAATCCCTTTGATGAAGAAGGTTGTATACTGAGTATGAGAATTTAACAAGCTGAAAAATTCAATAAGTTATAACTTATGAATAAAAGGATTTGATTATATTTAATCTTAAGTAAAACAATAAAATACTAACATTAGTAAAAGAATCCAACGAAAGCTCAATTAACGTACCGCTGGTGTACTTTATTGGCTTAAGAGTCCGCTTTTTCATCATAAGAAGATCTTTTTTGCATTCATTTGTCAAAAAGTACCAGTTCATTTTGTAAATCGAAACACTTAAATCCATGCTCTAAATCAATGGTAAGTATTAAGTCATTCTTAATAAGAGCACACTCAAATAAAAGTACAATTAAAAATACTTAACCTCCAATATAACCTCGTTGCCATACCAACAGTACAAATAAATTTGCATCAGCGTACACCCAAGAAAAACTAATAAAAACATAAACTCGGGACCCATAAAAGCCAGTTTGGTCAATGATTGAACGCACATACAGAGTATCAGCGAGCTCAAGGTATATTGGACGAAAATAACTGGTGAGAAGACATCATTGGATAGACGTGAGTACCTGTTGAACAAATTATGATGAAATTTTAAATATAGTGTACATACACAGAAAAAAAAATTCTTGAATCAAGTAAATAATTTTGAAGAACTTTATCTTTTTGATTTGAGTAAAAAAATTCTTTAGCCGGATAGTTGACCAAGCCCTGGAAACAGAATCGGACAATTCTTAAGCCAGACAGTTAACCAAGATTATTTGTCTGGACTGGCGACAGACTTGGACAAGATTTTAAAACAAAATCTAGAGCAATATTTGGTCAAGTTTAGAGATAACTCTGTAGCCAGAATTAGTCCAGATTGTTGGTAAAAAAGTTTGACCCAAACTTGCGCGAGAAACGAAAAAGACTAACAGTGCGCATTGTTATTGTACTGAAATAAGAATGAGAACTTCTGCCTTGACAACTGAGTCTCAAAAAGTGGTGGTAGGGAGCCCAACAATTTCTGGCCATTTTCTGAACGAATTCTGGCCGAAGTCGAGCCAGAATCTTGGTTAAATATCTGGAGCGATTCTTCGACGATTTTTGAAAAATGATCTTAAGTTTCTTGGCCAAGAATTGTAAAAATCTGTATCCAGATACTTCATCACTTACCCAAGACTTGAATCGAATTGCTACTAGAGCTATAACTGTAAAATATAAATATTATTTTACAAACTCAACTGGATGATAACTTGATGATGATTGATAAGCTTTTCCAATACTTTGCGCTCCAATGACCTGACAGAAAAATGCGATTTTGTAATATTCTGGTGTTGCCGATACTTGGTTATTATTTCGGTAAAATTTTCAAAACGGTGCTTCAAAATTCTCAATTGGCTGGAATTTTGTATCAGTACACCAAAGACGACAGTGTCAAATGAAAATCCAATCATACCACCATAAGAAATGGTGATAATCTGGTGAAAATATGCGAACCAATATCCGGTGCTGTTTGAATGT